>JAOTQJ010113183.1:0-10974 GCA_025642045.1 Solanum sejunctum | reverse complement strand
ACATAGAGATTCCCACTTGAAATTGGGAGGTGATTGATATGGATTTTGTGGTTGGGTTTCCCAAGACTAGAAAAGGTGCTTTTTCAGTCAATTAGGTACCCTGCATAACTTGCATTTGCATATCCAACTAGGTTGAAGAAGTCTCCAGTAGGATAAATAAGACAAGGTCCTCAATTCTCTTTAGGTACTCAAAATTCTCTTTGCGGTCTTGAGATTATTTTGGACAAGTTTTAAATCTTATACACATTCTCATACTAAATATAATGTCCTGCTTTCTGTGAGGTACAAAAGAGGTTTCATGATTTCTTTGTATATGGTTTTATTCACCTTAGGACCAAGTTTATCAACTTCAAGTTTGGAATTTTTTCCCATCGAAGTATTTATAGGCTTGACTTTCAACATATTATATTTTTTCAGCAACTTCTTGATATATTTTTCTTGATAAATGTGAGTTCCATTTAAGGTCTACTTGATTTGCGACTCTAAGAAGAAACTAAGTTCGCTCATCATGCTCATCTCAAGCACATTGCTCATAAGATAAGAAAATTTGTTGTTAAGAGAATTAGAGGTTCGTCAAGTTTCATTAGATGATTAAGATGGTCAACATCCTCAAATTCAGGAGGTTGATCGACATATATATATACTTCTTCCTTCAGGTCCCCATTCAAGAAGGCACTCTTTATATCCATTTGGAAAATCTTGAGCTTCATGTTGGACATAAAAAATATTAGTATCTTAACGAACTCCATTCTTTTCATGGAAGAAAATATCTCATCATAGTCTATCCCTTCCTCTTGATTGAAACCTTGAGCAACCAACCTTGATTTATTCCTTGTGATAACTCTATTTTCATCTAACACATTCTATATATCCTCCTAGTCCCTATGATAATTTTATCAGATGGTCTAGGGACTAAATACCATACTTGACTTTTCCCAAATTGGTATAATTCCTCCTGCATAGAGTTTACCCAATCAGTATCATTCAGTGCCTCTTTTACATTCTTTTGTTTGATTGTAGATAGAAATCTTGAAAAGACTGCCAAATTATTTTAGATATGGTATGAGTTCCAGAACAAAAAGAGAAACTAAGTTATTCGAAGGATGTGATGACTGATGTTTCTATCCTAGAGTTCTTGTCGTTTGTTAAGGTTGTTTGCTTTAACATCTTCACAATCTAATTATTTCTCTTCAAGTTGAGCTAGTTTCTTTAGCACTTTGGAATGGACCAGATCCCATCTCTTATTCTCTGTCTTTATCATTCTCTTTGTTCTTGGCTGCATTATGAGTTAGACTATCATTAATTACACTATCGAGGAAACTGTCTCTTTGGATTTGAAGTATCTATTCAATTTTTCAATCCTAGTTGTCTTTCAGATTCTTAATACTTCCAGACTCATGACAAATTATGTGGATACTCTCCTTAATGCGTAATGTACTTTTGCTATAAACTACCTAAGCTTTTTTAGTAGATGAGTCCCCGACGAACATTCCTTCATCACTTTTGATCACATTTTCTAAGATTATCCTTTCTAATATTAAGAATAATACACTTGCAACTAAAGGTCCTAAGATAGCTCAAATTAGGATTTTAATTATTTAGAAGTTCATATGGAGTTTTATTGAGAATTGGTCTAATCAGACACCAATTGATGACATAAAATGCTACGTTGGATGTTTCACCCTAGAAGTTCTCTATAAGTCATAAGTCTATTAGCATGGTTCTTGCAATATCTACCAAAGTTTTATTTTTTTTTTTCAACAACATTATTTTGGTCAGGAGTCCTGGATGCTGAGAAGTTATGTTACCTTCCTTCTTCTGCACAAAAACCTTCAACTCTAGAATTTATAGACTTTATTTCATGGTCCAACCTGGTCCCAACTATTTTACGTTTCAACTTGGTCTGGATTATTTTGACAAATGTTATCAACACATCAATAGCTTCATCCTTGGATTTTAGAAACCTTGTGTATGTGAACCTTGAGAAATCATCAACAATAACAAAGATGTATTTTTTACCTCCTCTATTTTGAATCTTTACAGATCTACAAGATTCATATGAATCAGTTTGAGTGGCCTAATAATTCTCACTTTTTGTTTTTATTTAAAGGAGACTTTGGTATGTTTTCTTTAACACATGCATTACACATCTTCTCTTCTCTGAACTTTATCTTTAGAAGTCCACAAATTAGGTCTTTTGCTATGAGTTTATTCAATAGAGATGTGTTTATATGCCTAAGTCTTCTATGCCATAGATATGCACTTTTATCTTTATCCTTGAGACAAGTCATACTATCTTCTCGTACTATATTTAGATTAACCACATATGTGTTCTTGCATCTTTTGACAATGAGAATCACTTCAATTGTAGACAGATTTGTAATAATACACTCTATATAAGAACTCGACTTTATTTTCTTTGTTACTAATTTGAGAGTCACTCGCTATATTTTAGTCCATTCATATAATACACATCTTCAATTGAATACTCTAGTGACTTTTCAATCCTTCTTCGCCTAGAATGTACCCTTTCTTTCCATTTCCAAAGGAGACATTACCACCTTGTAGTGCCTTAAGAGAGGAAGTTTTCTATCTTTCCAGTCATGTGCTTGGAGCAACCACTGTCTATTAACCAACACCGATTGCTTCCTCTAGACTTTATTTGCGCACTAGATTATTTGTTAGCTTTAGGAACCCATTTAAGTTTGAGCTCCCAAAACATATATAAAAGTGTAATAAAAAACTTTTTGGTCTAATGAGGTAAGTTTTCATTTTCATTTTTGACATTTGGACTAGGTCCCTTACCAGGTCCTTCTTTCTGCTTAAAGTATCTTGAAAAATTCTTTTCAGTTTTTTTAAACACCTTATAATCTTTCTTAAGATTACCATTCCTTTCATACTGGACATATAGCATATTATTGGACACAAACACATGCTTATGATAAGGGCTCAAAGATTGGTCTATTTTCATGTATCCTAGACCTTTCCTATGATTGAATTTTTGACTGACCATATTTTATAATTTTTTGAAAGAAGATGTCCACTTAAGAGACTTATTCAACTCCTCCGTAATCTGAACGAAGTGCTTCTCTAGTAGGAGATATTCTCCAAAGTTAGAGCTAGCTTTAGCTTGAAATTTTTTAAGCTTTCTTCAAGTTCTAACTTGATTTCACTAGTGTATTCTTAAGCGTCATATTAGTTTCAAAATTCTCATTCAAAGAGTTTTTGATCTCAAGGTTATCAACCTCTTTTAAAAGGATCTTTTCTTCTAGATCTGATATTTGAATACCTAAAGCAGTTTTGTTATCTTAAAAATATCAATGCTATTATTTAGAAAATTCTTTTCAACAGTCAAAAAATGAGTCACTCAACACACTAACTAGTTTTTTTAATTTTATGATAGAATAAAGATCAAGATTCTCTTTAAGATCTCACAGTGTTACCATATCATTAACTTCATCATCAATTTGCCATAAATGCAAACAAAGTATCAAAAACATCATCATCATCTTTTATCACAGTATGAATGCATCCTCAGGATGTTCTGACTCTTTTGACTCGCTGAAAGGAATTTTCCTAGATAAGAAGAGCCTTCTTTACTATGTAGTCAGCAACTGCCTTCCTTCTTGACTTCTTCGGTACTTGGTCCATTCATTTGTCTCTGTCGTTTAAAATTTGAATATTCTTTATGATCAAGCTTGTGCATAGGGAAATCTCTGATGAAATACTTAGGTTCTCCATATTGATGCCATAAGTTAGCACTAGTGATTTCTTTTCTTCATAAATTCCCCATGCTTTCTTACAATTTTACAGAATCTATATGTAAATAAGTCATATAGTCATCATGTTCATCATAATCACTCTGAGTTACCTTGAGAGCCAAGCATTTATCCCTTTTAACCTCTTTTTTGAGTAGATCTTGTTGCTTATTTAGCTTATCGGTCAGAAAATGTTTGATGAGTTTGTCCATGGTAAGAGTCTTTTAGTCCTTTGCCTATGTGATATCATCAACTTTACTCTTCCATGACTTGGTAAGAATCTCGATCTATGTGCTTTAATGAATGAGTTCTCCCAAGCAACGAAACTCATTAATTATAGAAGAAAATTTTGTATGCATCTCATGTATCATTTCTCCTTTCATTTCATGATAATGTTTTTATCTTTAGGCAGTCCAAAGCTCCTTAGCATATTCATATTTTGAGATTCTGTTATATTCCTTAGCTCTTATACCACACACCAATAGTTTCTTAACTTGTAATTCTTCTCAATCTTCTTCCTATCAGCATCATTGTACTACTTTTAGATATTGGGAACAAACCTAGTGATTGCACCTTCTTTCACTTCAAGAGTGGGAACGTAGGGATCATCTAGCACAATATCCTATTGTTCACTATCCTTTGCCATAAGAAAATTATGTATATATTCTTTTCACCATTTGTAGAACTAGCCATTAAACCGAGGTTGTTTGGTTATGATTGTCCTTTCTCCAAGTTGAGTAGAGCAATTACTCTTCCACAAAAATCTCTCTAGGTATTAATCAATTAGAGAGCTTTGCTCTGATACCAATTGTTAGAATATATGTGTCCACTATAGTTAGGGATTTGATCCCTTGATGCAATAGCTATGCAACAACAAATGAAAAAAAGGGAAAGAACAATGATTTTATATGAAACACCTCCTTATTAAAGCGGAGAAAATCATGACCTATCCCATAGGATTTCATAACAAACTTCACTAATGCAAAGAGATAAGGTTTGATTTGAGACTCTTGTAAACTAGGACCTGAACTCTACATCTCTTCCCTTGCAATAACTCAATTACAAGACTTGAGCCTAAGCAATATCTCTGTTACCCATTACACAAACTAACTCTAGTTAGTGTAGACTTCAACATCTTTTTAAAAAATAACTCTAGCCATGAGCGCATCAATTTGGACATAGTAAGAAATGATCAATATTCCTTTATAATCATAGGAACTGATCTTAAAATCTAAAACACACAATATAAAATCAAAATAAACAACTATGAACTTTTTTTTCGAATAACTCTATCAGGTCCCTTTTCTATCACTCGAGGTTGTTCTTCCTTGAAAGTTAATCAATATTTGCTAGTATGAATTTGTTACGCAAAAACTAGGTGATCACTTGTCAACAAATAGGTCTTAACGAAGGTATAAGAGAAATTTAGTGTTCTCTAATTGATTAGACAGTCTAAAGTACTCTATTATTCTTTCACCAACCACAACAAACAATGACATCTTTTACAATTTGTTCCCATTGTGTTTTTGACATTCCAGACATATACCAGGCCCATCTAATAGGTTCCATGGTTTGGTGAACCATCAAAAATTGTATATTATCATGACCCAAGCCTAGGGCCTAGATGTGACACGACTAATGGAGAATCCAAAGGAACCCCAAACAAGCCTTTTAACTTATTATTACACATCATTAGTAGCGAAAACATATAAAAGACGTAAAGAGTGAGAATAGGGACAAAGGGGATAAGGGGAAAGCTTGCATAACATTATAATTAAGACGCAAAGTGTCAAAGCTCATGTCATAAATACATAACATGTCCAATAAACACCTATAATACATAGATAAGAGCGGGTGCTAAGACCAAGCAATTGAACTCACCCCTTATAGTCAAAATAAAACATAAAGAAAAATGTATCAATACCAAATAAGAGCAACATAGACTAAGGTCCCTAAAGTGGAGGACTCACCAATAAGCTTGAGTAGTACTGACCTAGCCACGTGGAGGAGGAGAGTGATTAACTTGGGCACTGGTTCCTACATAGAGATATCATGTAGGTAAAGTATGTGTTAGTACATTTGAATGTACTAAGTATATAGGATGCAATGTAACAAGAGATAGGCACCTTAATGAAAATGCATAACAATAGGCAATAGGTATAATATATCAATATGACATGTATGATCAATGCATAAGTAGAACATGCTTAAATAACGTATGTTCATATAGGATATCATATGTGTAGAAGAGACCAAGCTAGATTTCCAAAGTACAAACACCTTGGTTGGTTGATGATGGTTTCACCCCATCACCTTAGTGGTATGGTACAAACCCCTCACATGGTTGATGATAATTTCACCTTATCATCCTAGTTACGAAGTACAAACTCCTCACCTGGTTGATAAGTACAAACCCCTACCTCAGTTGTCAAGGTACAAATCCTTCGACAAGGTTACCCGAGCTCTTAGTCCCCCGGGATCGGGCATGGTCTAATGCAACACTTTATATAGATTGTATCATATACTTAAGATTCTTTTATCATCACAACATCAATCATATCATATCTCATGCTTAGGACCTTCAACTCCTCAAGAAATCATATCTGGATATTTTATCAAATACTTAGAGGGTGTGTAATGCTAGTATAAAACCATGGAATATAGAGATAAAATCATGCAAGAAAATCCATTGTAAAATCATCAATAAATATCTTGCAATACCCTCGAACAACATACATCAAATCTTACAGTAGATCGAAGATTTATAGCTCAAAACATAGCAAAATAGTCACAACTTCTCATAGCTTGAACATATTGTGCAGTAAATTTCATAATAAGCAAGACCCATTTGTAAATTAACTTTAAATCATGTAATTTGAGTAAAAAGAGACTTGAGTATCATGGGTAGAAGGAACCCATGAAAGAATCCACATACCTTAGCTTGGAGATGAACTTGGTGAAGATTGAAGATGGAGACTTGAAACTTGAAGAAGAACCTTGAAGGAAAACCTTAGTTTCAAATGAGGGTTTGAGACTTGAATTTGAGAGTGAAAATGTGGCTAAGTGTTTGAGTAGTATTGGAGAGTGTTTAAGATGATATGAGGGTAAAATAAGACTAAGTATAGGTAAAAGCACGTTTGGGAGCACTTAAGCCCAAGATCCAAAAGCCTTGGACCAAGATAAAAATCACTGGCAACAAAATACACAGGTCTGCATCTAGTCTGTGATACGAACCTGTCGCGGAGGCAAAGTTAATTCATGTCTACAATAGCTGTATGTCGCGATACTATCACAGATCAATTCTAGATAAGAAAAATTATGAAAAATGAAATTGCTAATATTTTGCTCTTAAATCGGGGTTAGACCATTTTTCTCCTAATTTTGACCCCTTAAACAAGATTATGAGGTCAAATTTTTGATATCTCACATGGATTTTGAGATATATGGAATTTGAAATTTTGAGCATTCTGAGGCACATTTCCGGGCACTTTTTTGGAGTTGTTTTAATATCTCCACCTTGGGAACATTCGTCCTCAACTGTAAAAGAGATGCACAAGAGAAGATTGATCATAAATAAATCAGCCCCAACAAGAATGCAACATTACATTTAAAACACCATTTTCAAAATCTCAACATAAGTATAAAATCATCATAAATTTGCCAACTTAAACATGAATGCATATGAATAACATAGGGGCCAAAATATAAGACTTGAAATCACATAAGGGACTTAGAACTAGTATCTTAGGCTTGAGTGGAGTGGAAAAGAAATGTATACCGCTTTTTCATGTCCGCTTCAGCCTCCTATGTAGCACTTTTTACTTGTTAGTTCCTCCAAAGGACCTTAACAAATGCGACCTCCTTGCTCCTCAATCTCTTCACTTGCCTATGCAAAATCTGAACTGGAGTCTCCTCATAAGTCAAGTTATCTTCAATAACACCCACAACATCAAGAGGCATAATAGCATTAGGATCACTAACATATTTTCTCAATATAGAAACATGGAACACCAGATGAACCAAATTATTTCACTAGGTAACTTCAATTCATAAGCTACCTTGCCAACCCTCCTCAAGGTGTCATGCCCCAAGTCTTGTTAGGGCGGACCGTCACCCGTTACTGATAAGGCTTGGGAGAACCAACCTGTAGCTATTCACTTTTTATACATTTTATAAAGGATTTCTATATTTGACATGCCTTTGTAAAAGGAAACAGTAATACAAGCCAAAAGAGAATGCATATGACTAGGCCGTTGGGGCGACAGTGTCGAAAGTACAAAAACATGACCACATTTTAATTTACATCATCTATAAAGCCTCTAAATAAGAGAGTATCTGATAAGGGTTGAGACAGGCCCCACCTCAATAAACTGTGCAATGACAACATGTAAGCTCTAGACATATACAAAGCCCCGAAGCAACCTAGAGCATGGTGACAGCAGCTGAATATCCTGTACTCCTACTAGGGAGATCTACTAGCACTTGTACCTGTAGCATGAAATGCAGGTCCCCCGAAAGGGATGTCAGTACGAGATAATGTACTAAGTATGTAAGTCATAAAATACTGTATATAAAGTAACAACTTTAAATAAAACTATGCACTAGTGTAGCATAAGAGACCACCTTTAGTTATACTGTGGGATCATATACTTTATGTTCTTTATATTGCTTTACCTTTACTGTAAAATCTATACTGTAAAATCTGTGCATAGCTGTAATACAAATGACCAACTGATCAGTAGTAAACTATATCGGGATTGTCCCTGGCTAGGTTATTCTTTAACCCCTCAGGTTACCACTCATAATAAGATGTTTCCCTGGCTAGGTGATTCTTCCACCCCTCGGGATATGGGATCGTCCCTGTCTAGGTTCTTTCTTAACCCCTTTGGGCTACCACCCGTGATAAGATCATCCCTGGCTAGGTGATGCTTCCACCCCTCAAGCTACTACCTATCAGAAACTGTATATTTTATCTTTTAATTACCTTTGAGATGATTCTTTTGGTGGTCAAAATATTCAATCCGTAAGGCTGTATAGATAGCATGCGACATGTAAATAATCATGCAACACAATATGACAATGAAGAGAGTATGTTATATAAGCAATGAAATGCGTATGCAATGAAAATAACTCATGAACTTTGTTTAGCAATAAGGACTCATGTACTTAGTATCCATGTATGTATATAGATTTGAAGGGAACTACATATAGGAGCATATGAACATGTAAAAAAGTGGATACATGGCTACTTGGCATGTTGGAGTAGATAAATGCCTTTATTTACCAAAGGATCTATATTTCATGCCAAATGATATAAAATCAAGTAACCTTACATACCTCATTATATGACCTTGTTTCTACCTTGGAGTAGCTTCTTTTCCCCCCAAATATTTATCTACATCATATTAGGTAATAAAACTAGTATTAGAAGCAACACAATACTTTTAGGCAGTCTAATATCATAAAAACGATCACCCGGACAACAAGCTTTCAATTAGTGATGTAAAGACATTTCTTCAATCTTTTCACCTATAAATGTATTTTATAACAACCATTATCATGTATATATTATTTTCAGTCCCTTAATAGTCCCATAACAGCCCCAAAAACACAACACACAACCATTCTTCACAACATACAAATAAGTGGCACAACAATGTATCCTTTTACCATACTTCGACGTCAAAAATCCCAGAACTGTTTTAACTTTACCAAAATTATTTCCAATGATTTTACCACATAAAACAAGTCTTAGTATAGTCCAAAAATAGTCCAAAATCAGTGATAAGTCATGGAATAACATACTATGATTCTACACAACTTATAAATAGACAACATAACATTACTCCCCCCTTCGCTACATTTCGACGACGACAATTCCAAAAACCTTTTCCAACTCTAACCAAACTATTTCAACAACATCTACACATACCAACAGTGAAAATACAATCTTATAACATCACCCAAGAAGTCATTAAGGACATGAGCTAATAGCTTTAAATCCAACAGCCCACAACTTCCAACCAACATCATACTTAAGATAGCACAAGAAAACTCTTTTGTTAAATGAAATCAAAATCTGGGCAACAACCTTAGTTATATATATATATATATATATAACTCAATCAATATTAATAATGTCAAATTCTCTTCATAATACATCCCACAAACCATTTAGAAATCACTAAAACAAAAAGAAAGAGTGCATCAATTTTCTCGACACATGCTGTCCAGAATTTCCAGCATAACCTATTATCATAAACTTCTTGATTTTTATGAAGAAAACTTACTAAAAATACAATTATAATCACTTACCTTTATCTTCAAAGTTAGATCCTCCTCAATAACCCTAAAAACTCCTTTTGGCTGCTGCTCAAGGTCAAGAAACGTTGGGAGAAAGTTGAGAGAAAACTAGAGAGTAAAGCTGATTTTTCTGTGTAAGTGGAGAATTATTGGGGCACTATTTTGACACCATTTTATAAAGTTATATGGCTGAATTTCTTTTGACATATTGACCAAGTAATACTACACGTACTTAGGCTGATTATTCAGCAATTAGTTCCCCAAAATTGGGCCAAAATGGGCATCACATTCTAATGGACATGGGCTACCAATTTTCAGCTTTTCTCTTAATTCATTTTGGCCTAAATAGTCAAGTGATTTGTGTTATACTTTGGCCTTTATTACACTCTTCTTAGACTGAAAATAAGGTCCACTTATAATGCTAAAATATGGGCTAAAATTACATCCTTAAAACTGATTTTATTCGCAATCGGACTTGGACTAATTTGACGTTAAACCTCGTCGCCGTTTGGCTAGCAAATTCAAACTAAGCAAGTAGGTGACTCACCTACTAGATTATTAATTCATACAAAAACCTTAATTCTGTTACTTCTTTTAGGGTTGTGATATCCTCAATTTAACATAAAACACATATACACAAGACCCTTTTAAGCGTTAGACGCCCATATCGCCCATTAACACAAGAATCAAGCACTTTCAAGATTTGACACTACTTTGACCAATCTATATCATGATTTATTTTACACAATATTAGTGCATATAGAATGTGGGGTGTTACACAAGGCCTCATAAGTAACAACATATCTTAGACTCAACTTCCCCATTTTACCAAAATGCACCACACCTTTCATTGGAGAAACTTTCAAATAAACCCAATCACCCACTTTGAATTCAAGGTCTCTTCTTCTCACAT
>JAOTQJ010113173.1:0-10974 GCA_025642045.1 Solanum sejunctum | reverse complement strand
GATGGGTCCAAACTCTCGAGGAGCAACCTACCAATGGTGAGCTCCGAGATGCTCCCACTATGCTTGCCTAGTTGTGGCAAACCAAGTCAATCATGAGGCCTAAGCCCCTCATGCCACTACCTCGAGAGCTACGGTAACGGACTTCATGAGAATAAATCCTCTGATTTTCTATGGGTCAAAGGTGGGTGAAGATCCACAAGAATTCATTGATGAGGCCTACAAAATCTTGTCTATTATGGGTATTGGGCCGAATGAAACAGTGAAGTTAGCAGAGTACGAATTAAACGGGGTAGCTCAAATATGGTATGATCAATGGAAAGATGAGAAGTGGATTAGTAATATCGTACTTTGAGAGGAGTTCAACTTAGCTTTTCTTAATTGATTTTTCCCTCTTGAGATTAGGGAAGCTGAGATGGTAGAGTTCATGAACTTAAAATAGGGTGCTATGAGTGTGAGGGAGCATGCCCTCAAGTTTAATCAACTTTCAAAGTATACTCCTCATTTGGTGGTCGATCTTAGATCTAGGATCAATAATTTTGTGATGGGTGTCTCGACTTGGTAAGTAAAGAATGTCAATTTGCCTTGCTAATTAGTGATATGGATTTGTCTTGGTTAATGAAATATACCGAGCAAATGGAGGACGAAAAATTGAGGAAGACAAGGGGATATGAGGCCAAGAGGGCCACTTTCAGGATAAATTCCAAAAGGGTACTAGGTTTCCTCAAGGCCAAGGGCCTTCTCATGCTACTAATGGGGGTTTGCCAATGACTTCCCCAGGCCTAAAGGTGTTGGTGGTGTGGCTCCTATGGATATGTGCCCTAGATGTGGAAGAGTCATAATGGCCCGTGTTTGAAGGGTTTTAATGCATGCTTTGGTTGTTGGGAGCTTGGTCACAAGAAGATAGATTGTCCAAGAAACTATGGAAGGTTTGAGGTACAAATGCGGTTCCATTGGGAAGAGGTGGTCCTCAAGGTAATGCCCCAAGGCACAATCGATTTTATGAACTACATGGGAGGCAAGGGGTTGGTAAGGTCCCCGATGTTGTTACTGGTATATTGAATATCTTTAACTTTGATGTATATACTTTCATTGATCCTAGTGTCACTCTTTCCTTTATTACCACTTTTGTTACTAAAAAGTTCCATGTTGACCCTGAGTTATTGCATGAGTCATATGAAGTTTCTACTCTTATCAGTGCCTCTATTGTTGCTAGGAATATTTATAGGAGTTGTCCTATTTGTATTTTGCATAAGTTGTTGCCTTGTGATCTTGTTGAATTAGACATGGTAGATTTTGATGTCATTCTTGGGATGGATTAGTTGTATGCCTACTACGCTTCTATTGATTGTAGAACCTGTACGGTCAAGTTTCAATTCCCTAATAAACCCATCCTTGAGAGGAAATTTCAAGATATGGTGATCAAGGTTAGATTCATTTCATGCAGTAAAAGCCCATAAGTTGATTTCTAAGGGGTATTTGTATTATCTTGTGAAGGTTACAGATATGGAGTCCAAAGTCCATTCCATTGAGCCAGTCTCGGTTGTAAATGAGTTTCTTGATGTCTTCCCAAATGACCTTCCTGGTGTCCCTCCCAAAAGTGAGATAGATTTTAGCATAGACCTCCTCCCTGATATTCAACCTATCTCTATTTCTCCTTACCATATGTCCCTGACAAAGTAGAAAGAATTAAAGGAGCAATTGAATGATTTGTTGGAGAAGGGATTTATAAGAAGGATGGGTCACTTAGATGTGCAATGACTACCGGTAACTCAATAGGGTCACCTCAAGAATAGGTATCCCCTTCAAGGATTGATGACTTATTTGACCAATTGCAAGGAGCTAGCTTCTTCCCTAAGATTGATCTTTGGTTTGGGTATGATCAAGTGAAGGTGAGGGAATCTGATATTCCTAAGATAGCCTTTTAGACTAGATATAGGCATTATGAGTTTATTGTGATGTCATTTGGGTTGACCAATGCACCGGCCATCTTAATAGACCTAATGAATAGTGCCTTCACATCATACCTTGATTCCTTTGTTGTGGTCTTCATTGATGATATTTTGATCTATTCACATAGTAGGGAGGAGCAAATAGGGCATTTAAGGGTTATATTACAAAGCTTAAGGGAGGAGAAATTGTATGCCAAATATGACAAGTGTGAATTTTGTCTGAAAGAGGTGGCATTCTTGGGTCATGTGGTGTTGGGGGATAGTATAAAAGTGGATCCTATGAAAACTGATGTGATTAGAAATTGGCCGAGACCATTGACCCCATTGGATATTAGGAGCTTCTTGGGCCTAGTGGGTTATTATATAAGGTTTGTGAATGGGTTCTTCTCCATTGCTTCCCCTATGACAAAATTAACACAAAAGAAGGTTAAATTTGTGTGGACCAATGCGTGTGACAGGAGCTTCCAAACATTGAAAGACAAGCTTGTGTCCGCTCCTATATTGTCACTACCGGATGAGCTTGAGGGATTTGTGGTATATTGTGATACTTCCCGGGTTGGTTTGGGTTGTGTGTTTATGCAAAATGGTAAGGTCATAGCTTATGATTCTAGACAACTCAAGGTATATGAAAGGATCTACCCTACCCATGATCTAGAGTTAGCCGCCATTTTGTTTGCATTAAAGATTTGATGTCTCTACTTGTATGGGGTGTATATGGATATGTTTATCGATCATAAGAGTCGTCAATATGTCTTCACTCAAAAGGATCTCAACTTAAGGCAAAGGACATGGTTAGAACTTCTTAAAGACTACGATATGAGTGTGCACTATCATCCGAGTAAAGCAAATATGGTGGCAGATTCTTTGAGTAGGGTGTCTGTGGGTAGCTTATACCATGTTGATGGTGGTGATAGGGAGATGGCTAGGGAGGTGTAGTGATTGGCTAGATAGGGGGTTAGGTTAGAAGAGGCTGGTGATGATGGTGTGTTTATTATTGATGGATCAAAATCTTCATTAGTTGATAAGGTGATAGCAAAACAAGATCTTGACTCCTTCTTTCTTGAATTGAAGGACTTGGTGAAAGAGGGAAAAGTAGAGGTTTTTCCCAAGGGAGAGGTGGTGCCCTTAGGTACCAAGGTAGGTTGTGTGTGCCTTGTGTTGATGGTTTGAGGGAGAAGATTCTGGATGAGACCCATAATTCTTCTCATTCTATCCACCTTGATTCCATTAAAATGTATAGAGACTTGAGAGATATGTACTGGTGGGGATGCATAAAGAGAGACATTGCTAAGTTCGTTTTTTATTTCAATAGTTGTCACCAAGTTAGGTCGAATATCAAGGGTCGGGTGGCCTAACCCAAGACAAAGAAATTCCTACTTAGAAGAAGGAGGTGATTAATATGGATTTGGTGGTGAGGTTGCCCAAGACTAGAAAAGGTTGTGATTCCATTTAGGTGGTGGTTGATAAGATGACAAAATTGGCTCACTTTCTACCAGTTAAGACCACATATGGGGCTGAAGAGTATGCAAGGTTGTATATCCATGAGTTAGTGAGGGGTTCCTTTTTCCATCATATCAGATCATCGTTCACAATTCACTTCACACTTTTGGAGGTCTTTTTAAAGGGATCATGGTACAAAAGTTCACCGTAGTACGACCTTCCACCCTTAAACGGATAGCCAAGCCAAAAGAACAATTCAAACCCTTGAAGATATACTTAGGGCATGTGTATTAGAGTTGAGGGGCAGTTGGGATGATCATCTTCCTTTGATTGAGTTTGCCTACAACAATAGCTACCACTCTAGCATCAGTATAGCTCCTTTTGAGGCTCTATAAGGGAGATATTATAGATCAATGGTTGGTTAGTTTTGGTTTGAGGTTAGAGATGTAGATTTATTAGGACCAGATCCGTTATGGAGGCTCTATAGAAGGTTAGGATGATTAGGAAAAGGTTGAAGATGGCCCAAAGTTGTCAAAAATCCTATGCCGATGTGAGAAGAAGAGACCCTAAATTCAAAGTGGATTGGGTCTACTTAAAGGTTTTCCCAATGAAAGGTGTGGTGCATATTGCTAAAAGGGGGAAGTTGAGTCCAGGATATATTGGTCCTTATAAGGTCTTGAAGAGGGTTGGTAAGGTAGCTTATGAGTTGAAGTTGCCTTTGGTTATCCTGGTGTTCCATGTCTCTATGTTGAAAAAATTTGTTGGTGATCCTAATACTATTGTGCCTCTTAATGTTGTGGGTATTGTTGAGGATAACTTGACTTATAAGAATGTTCTAGTTCAGATCTTGGATAGACAAATGAAGAGATTGAGGAATAAGGAGGGAGTGTCCAGTAAGGTCCTTTGGAGAAACCAACAAATTGAAAGTGCTACTTCGGAGGCCAAAGCAGACATGCAAAGGTGGTAGTCATATCTTTCCACTTCACTCAAGCCTAAGGTACCAATTCTAAGTCTCCTATGTTAATTTAAGTCATACGTTCAACCCTTGTGTCATTCATATGCATTCATGTTTAAATTTCCAAATTTATGATGATTTTACACTTATGTTGAGGTTTTAAAAATGTTGTTTAAATGTAATCTTGCATTCTTATTGGAGATGATTTATCCTTGATTACAATCATTTTGTACATCTCTTTTACATTAGTAAAGGAATGTTCCCAACGAGGAGATATTGAAACCACCCCAAAAAGTACCCTAAAATGTGCCTCCGAATGCCCAAAATTTTATATTCCATATATCTCAAAATCCATGTATGATATCAAAAATCTGACTTTGTGTTCTTATTTAGGGAGTCAAAATTACGGGACAAAGGGTCTAACCTAGATTTAAGAGCAAATAATTAGCAAATTCAATTTTCATAATTTGTTTTATCTAGAATCAATCCACGACAGCACTGTAGTGCGCAACTGCCATGGACATGAATTAATATGACCTCCACGATAGGTCCACATCGCGAACCATACACGGACCTATGTATTTTGTTTCTAATGCATTCTATGTCAGGTCTAAGGCTTTTTGCTCCTAGGCCTAGGTATTCCCAAACATGTTTTTACCTATACTTAGCCTTATTTCACCCTTATAACATCCTAAACATTCCCCAATACTCATTAAAACACTTAATTATTTTCAGTACCAAATTCAAGTGCTAAACCCTCATCCTATGTTAATGTATTCCTTCAAGGTTCTTCTTCAAGCTTCAAGTCTCCATATTCAATCTCCCCCAAGTTCATTCCCAAGCTAAGGTATGTGGTGTTTAGCCATTGGGTCCTTCTACCCATGATGCCTTAATATCCTTTGTACTCAATTTTCATGATTTAATGTTTATTTTACAAATGGGTTTACTATTATGAACATGTCTTTGAACTATCTTAAAGTTGGGTAAAGTTGTGACTGTTATGCTATGGTTTGAGCTATAAATCCTATATCAAATGTTGGATTTGATAAGGGTTTTCAAGTATATTTATTGAGGGTGTTATAAGGTGTTGACTAATGGTTTTACATGGCATTTTCTTGCATCATTTCATTATTTCATGGTTTTATACTACCATTTCACACCATCTATGTGTTTGTTAAAATATCCGGTTATGGTTTCGTCAGGAATTGAAAGTCATGAGATATGATATGATTGATGTTATGATGATGAGAGGAGTTATGTATATGATAAATCCTATGTAAAGTGTTGCATTAGACCATACCTAATCCGGGGGGTCTAGGAACCTGGATTACCAAGATGGAGGTCTATACTCATCAATCGAGTGAAGGGTTAGTACTTTACCACTTAGGTGATGGGGCGGCATCATCACCAACCAAGTGAAGGGTTAGTACTTCACCACTTAGTGATGGGGCGGCATCATCACTAATCGAGTTGGGGGTTAGTACTCATCAAACGAGTAGAGGGTTAGTACTGCACCACCTAGGTGATAGGGCGGCATCATCACCAACCTAGTGAAGGGTTAGTAATTCACTACCAAAGTGATGGGGCGGTATCATCCCTAACCTACAAAGGGGTTTGTAATTTGGAAATCTAGCTTGGTTATTTCTACATGTATGATATCTTATATAAGCATGAGTTATTAAGCATGTTTTACTTTAGCATAGAACATACAAGCTATATTGTTATATGTTGTCTATTGCATATTGCAATGCATTTAGATGATGATGTCTATCTCTTTTTGCATTGCATCTTACATAGTACATTAAAATGTACTAATGTATACTCTTGCCTATATGATATTACCATGAAGGGACCGGTGCTCAAGTTGATCATCATCCTCTTCCACGTCGTAGATCAATACTACTCAAACTTGTGGTGAGTCCTCTACTTCGGGGACCTTAGTCTATGTTTCTATTATTATGTATTGAGGCAATCTTCTTCATTTTCTATTTTGACTATGAGAGTGAGCCTGGTTGCTTTGTCTTGCCCCCCACTCTTATCTATGTATTAGAGGTGTTTGTTGGACATGTTATACATTTATGTTAAGAGCCTTGACTCTAGTGTTCTTGATGTCTATGATATGAGCTTGACTCTTGTCTCTTGATTATGATATTTTGCAAGCTTTTTCCCTTAGTCCTGTTGCCCCCTACTCTTACTTTTTTATATAGTTTCTATTGCTTTTGTGACCAAGGATGTTTAATGATATTCTAAGAGGCTTGCTTTGGGTCCCTTTAGGTTCCCCTTGGATCATGTCATGTCTAGGCCCTAGGCTTGGGTGGTGACACAATAGAAATATTAGATAGGCAAGTGAAGCAGTTGAGAAATAAGGATGTATCCTTTATCAAAGTCCTCTGAGGAACCAACATGTAGAAAGTTCCACTTGGGAAGCGGAAGCCAATATTAAAAAGAGATATATGTAGCTCCTCCATTCTAATAAAGCTGGAGGTACTACAATTTTTCCTATTTTAGAACCTCTTTTCCTTGTATGCCATCCTTATGTTATTTGTGCATGGTTATGTGATCTTAAGGTTGCATTGTAAGTGTTATTTGTGACATAATCTAAAGATTTTTAATGGTGTATGTGATGCATTTTTAGTATATGGTGTATTTGGCATAGGTTGCACGTATTTCGTTCCTTAGAGCTCTCCCTAGCACATTTAGCGACAAATGTTCCCTAGTGTGATATTTTAAGGCCCCACCTATGAGGAGTATAAAGAATGAAAGAAAATCAACTTTGGAACTTTTTGATTTATTAACTTCTATAAGAGGGTTCTACAGCCGTAAATCATTGCATGGCCCGTAGTTGGTTCATACAACCTGAGTAGACTTGGTAAAATTGGGAACCTTCAAGGATTCAATCTACAACCCATCACCTGGCTTGTAAAATCTTCTACGAGTCATAGATCGTGTCATGGAATGTGAATCAAAGAAGGATATCTGAAATTCTTAAAAACCTATCAAAGGAAACCCCTACTATAGCTCGTAGAATAGACTACGGCTCGTAAATGGGGTCTCATAATCTGTTTCGGCTAGATTCTAAAAATGGGCCATTTTTTTATTTCTTGGCCTTTGATGCCAATACTAGGTCATTTGGACCTATGAGGACCCTTTATCAGCTTCCTTAGCCCTAATCCCTCTCATTCCTCCTCATTCTGAAAATATCCTAAGTCCCAAATCCTCTTAAAATACTCCCAAGTATTCAAGCATCCGAGAAGATGGAAATAAGATAGGGTTTTAGTTTCTTCACTTCCAAATTGGATTTTCTCTTCATTAAGTTGACAAGGTATGTGGATAGATTGTGGAGACCTTTCCACCACAAGCACAACCATTTCTCTTTCCATTTGTGATTTCTAAAAGTTATGGAAACACATGATAATTTTTATGAACTCATTCTTATAATGATATAATAAAGTATTTTATGATGGTTATGCTAGTATATTATCATGTCATGCAATATCATATGAAATCTATGATTTTTATGTGAGGCTTTGATGGTGCGCCAAGTATTCTCATGATTGATTGATCAGTTATTTTGAATAATGTTTAAGGATTTTATTATACTCCTCTCATGGCATTTATTTACAAATTGCATGATTTTAAGCTTGTGTACATATACCCACAATTAAGTCATCCATGATGCATCCCAAGTTCTTAAGTCATGAATATTTTGTGGAAAGATATGTATGATAAGCATGTTGAGATTAACAAGGGGAGTAACAATTTTGGTATAAACTTATGAGAATGATTTGAATGACAAGTATTATATAATGCCCTAACATTGATGTTACAAGTTATGATTAATTAGCTAATCCAAGAATGATACTAAGATATTTTGAGACTATGCATGTCATAACTATGATTATCGTTTAGGTATTCTGTGGAATTTTGACCTAGCATCAAGAGGACCTTGGTAGTCTCCCATGGTCCCATAACTAAGTGCCACCATAGGTTTATGGCATTGATTCCCTATGTGGGCTTGTACTTACCAAAAGGCAATGACGTATGGTATGGATATTTGTTGAACCTACCAAAAACGCTATACCATAAGGCAAAGATAAGATGTAAAACACAACAAAAAGGCTATCCCGTAAAGTGGTGGCACTTTGGAAAAAGGCCATGTTGTAAGGATAGTGTTAGGTCTACCTTGGCAAAGTAGACCGTTCCTTATCCGATGTGTAGTAAATATCGAGATTCCAAGTAGCAACTTGCTATGCCTTATATGTTAGTTATGGTTTCTTCCCACTATGCATATGATGTCATGTGAGTTGATGATTTTTCATGCATGTCCCTTTAGGTGATTGCTTCTTATGACATATTGAGCCTATATTAATTGTTTATGATGTCACATCCTGATTACCAATGATTTATGTTCTTTAATGCATTTGCAACCCATATACTTAGTATATTCCAAGTATTAGGGCATAGTTTTTGCCTGCATAATCTAACCATATATGAACTAGTGCTCCTTACCATCCTCCTCCTCATCCACGCGGCTTGACGTTCCGATTAAAGATTTCTTAGTAGGTCCTCCACATCCGGCGACAAGATTTCACTTACTTTCATGTCTTGTTTAGACTCATTTATTTTTGTATACTATCTTTTGAGGGTAAGCCCAGGAGATGTCTTGGCTCTCATCCTATTCGTGATTGGAGGTGTTGTTGGATATTATGGTGGTTATGTATGATAGAGCTCGACTCCTTATGCTTTGTATTATGAAGACATCCCTTAGTCCCATACTCTCTTTTTCTGTTAAATGCTTTATGATGGTGATGACATGGAAGTCTTAAGTCCCTAATTGCCTTATAGCACAAGTCATACTTAACTGACCCTTAGAAATTATTTGCTATGTGATTCATGCTCATCCCCTTCCCTACGACATCCCCTTAGCATGGGTCCAAAGTCCTGTTTCCCTTCAAAATTATGTGTTATATGTTTATTATTATATTATGCTTTCACGAAACCAATGATGTGCTTGCATGCTTTAGAGGCTGAGATAGGATATCTTAAGGTTCGCATTTGTCCTGTCGCACCTAGGCCCTTGGCTTGGGTCATGACCAAAACCACTTCATCATTCAATCTAAAATTGTGTTGATCCTCCATGTTAACTAGAGCTTCTCCAATGGCTAGGAATGGTATCCCTTAGATGATTGGAACGTCAAAGTCCACCTGACAGTCAAGAATCACAAAGTCTGCGAGGAATATGAAATTCTTGTCATGCCCAAAGCCCTGTTAGGATGGACTAGCACCCGTTGCCTATAAGGCCCAGGAGAACCAACATATATCTATGCACTTTTTATACATATTATAAGGGATTCTTACATTTGACATGCCTTTGAGAAAATAAAAGTGATAACAAGTCAAAAGGAAATGCATATAGCTAGGCTGTTGGGGCCATGGTGTTTAAAGTACGAGAGATGACCACACTTTAGTTTACATAGTCTATAAATCCTCTAGATAAGGAAAAGTATCTAACAAGGGTCGGGACAGGCCCCGCCTCGACTAACTGTACAATACAAAAATATAAGCTCTAGACACAAAGCTTTGAAGCAACCTAGAGCTTGGTAACAGCAGCTGGATGTCCTGTACTCCTACAGGGGAGATCTACTAGCACCTATACCCACAGCATGAAATGCAGATCCCCCATAAGGGATGTTAGTATGAGATAATATATTGAATATGTAAGGCAGGATATACTATATATGAAGTAACACTTCAAATGAAACTACGCACTGGTGTAGGATAAGCAACCACCTTTAGTTATAATGTGGGATAATGAACTTTATCTTCTTTTAATTCCTTCACCTTTACTATATAATCTATGCTTAGCATGTAATACAATGACTAGCTGATCAGTAGTAAATCTATATCAGGATCATCCCTGGCAAGGTTCTTCCTTAACCTCTCGGGCTATCACCCGTGATAGGATTGTTCCTGGCTAGGTGATTCTTCCACCCGTCGGGCTACCACCCATCAATAAAAAATATACTTTACCTTTTAATTACCTTTGAGATAGTTCTTTTAGCGGTCACAATATTGGAGCTATAGGGCTGTATATGTGGCATGTGACATGTAGATAATTATACAAGATAATATGACAATGAAAAGAATACGTTACAAAAATAATAAAATGCGTATGAGATAAAATAACTCGTGAACTTTATTTAGCAACAAGAACACATATAAATTGGTATCCAAGAATCTATGCAGATTTGAAGGTGACTAGGTATGGAAGCATATGTACATGTGAAAGAGTGAAGACACGGTTAATAGTAGTGTAGCAGTTAGCAAGTGTCTTTATGTGCCAAGGAAGGATCTAGATTTCATGCCAAGTAATATGAAATCAAGTAGCCTTACATACCTCATTATATGACCTCGTTACTACCTTGAAATAACCTTTCCTTCCTCCAAATATTTATCTATAACATAGTAGGTGATAAAACTAGCATTAGTAGCTAATAGTTATATCTTGGCAGCCCAATCACATAAAAAAATAACACACGAGGCAGCAAGCGGTCGCCAAGACTCTAGGCCCGTGACAAGTGGTATCAGAGCCGAACATGCTCTTCATGGCTACGCACTCCAGATGGTCGT
>JAOTQJ010113163.1:0-10976 GCA_025642045.1 Solanum sejunctum | reverse complement strand
TACTTCAATCACCTACCAAAGTAGTAGTTGACATTTCAAGTTTTTTCTATAATAAAAAATATTGGAATGTGGAAACATAGTATGGTCGACTTCCCATTAATTTATTTATTTTAACTAAACGTGACTTTGGGTGTTTTAAAATGTTCATTTGAAAAGAATGTTTTCATGATTTTTTTATTTATTTTCTAAGTTTAGTAATAAAAAGAAAATATTATTTCAACTTTTAATAATTTTTATATATAATTAAGTAATTTATTACGATTCAACATTTAACTTGACTCTCGATCTAACATTAACCCTTGACCATAATCTTAAAACTTGATATTTTATCACAATTCTTAACCTGACTATGACTTTAAGACCCGACCCTAATTCCAGGGCTGGATCTCAAGTCTCAACCTCGAGACCAATCCTAACCCCATTCCATGATATAAGATCTAACCTCGAGACCTATCTTAATACCTGATTTGAACACTAATATGTAACTTGGTCTATACTCATATCGATATCAAGTCTAAAGTTGGGATCTAGAATTTGGTTACATGCTGATTTAAGGTTGGGTCTCAGATCAGAGTTGGGGTTTGATCACAATTTAAGGTTGGGTCATAGGGCAAAGAGGGTCACAAATTAGGTATCAATTACTAGGGTCAAGTGCGTCTCGAATCAATTTATCTCAAATGGATTGCCGAGTCATTCTAGGGGTGGGGCTGCGTTACGAGGTGGTAGGTAGAGGGGCTAGGGGGATAGCGTTCAGGTAGATTAGGAGGGAAAAATTGACTAAGTGGGGGCTGGATGCTGATGTAGGAAGAAAATTTAGGAAAATATTTTTTGTGCTTTTGATAAGGAAGTTATTTTTCTTAACTTGAAGGAAAATAAGTATATTGAAAAAAATTAAAATATTTAAGCCAATTGAACATGAAAAAACTACACAATATCTTCTAAAATAAAGTATATTTGAAGAAAAAAATTAAAATATTTAAGTGAATAGAATATGAAAAAATTGAACAACATTTTCTAAAACAGAGTATGTTTGAAAAATATTTTTTAAAAATAATTAAGTCGATCAAATATGAAAAATTGAAAAGATGTTTTTCTTCATACCAAACATATCATTCTATTCCTCGATCTTCCATATCTGATTTGATATGCATATTATATATTATTACACTAAATATGTTATTGTTTTTTATTCAAAAAAAAAAGAATTATTTTGTATCTCACATTGGTAGGAGGGATGGCAACGGGGCGGCTATGGGACGGGGCGAGTTTAGAGCTATACGGGTGCAAAGCGAGTTGAAGTAGTTATTTTTAAAATTAATGCGGGGAGGGGTGAGGCGGGGTGGATTGGCGGGTTTAAAAAACCAAATAGACCTTCGAAGAAATTAAATTTTTGTATTTAGTAAAAATCAAAGCTATAAACTTTTTATATTGAATATTGACTTTAATTTTATTTTTCTCTAAAATTTAAACTAGACGTGTCTGGTAAATTATTAGTTGTTAAAATATTAATTAGAAACTCTTAAGTAATGATCAAGAAATAATCGTTAAAATGTCAACTAAAAATAGTTAATTAATTATTGAGATGTTAATTAGCGAAAAAATTAAATTCAATTAAAAAATAAAAAACTTTAAAATTTAAGCGAGACGAATTTATGCGAAACAGAGAGGAACAAATTGTAAATGAAAAAAAATCATCATGTGAAATGGGGCAAAACAATTTTAAAAGTTTGTGGATTGAACTCAACCCGGACCGCACTCACCCCACTGCCATCCCAAATTGGTAGAATCAATTCATATGAGTCATCCTTTACTTTTTACAAATTAATGGATTCAAATGTTCACACTAATAGAATCAATTCGATAGTTTTGTAGATGTTTCGGCTCACTATTTTCGTTATTTGATTTATTAAAATGTAATATTGATATTATATCTATTCAAATTTAGTGCTGTTTTATTTTTTTTTAATTTATTTGATACGATAATTTCAATTTATTTAGCTTGGATATTGAATTGTAAAATTTTATTCTCGTCTTTAAGAAATTTAAAAAAAAGCTTGATACAAAACATTAAATCAATAAAATTTTATTCTTCTTTTTTTTTTTTATTTTAAAAATTTCAGAACCTATCAAGTAGTCGACATTTCAAAATCTGCTATAAAATATTGGAATTTGAAAGAGTGGCGTATAAGATTTTATATTTTATGTAATTTTAATTTAATAAAAAATTATAGAATCCAAACATAAAGGATATTTAAAGGGAGGGTTTAAATATGCCATTACTATATGATTTAGAGCAAATATATACTCTTTCTTGTCTCATTTTATATGACATTTTTAAAAGGAAGATTTTTAAAACTTATAGTCTAAAACAATTCTAAAATATTTGTGTGGTTGACAATCATTTCATTAAGAGTAAAAAGAAAATTTTAAAATTAAATTATTTTTAATTAAAGTAAAGTGATATTTCTTTTGAGACGAGCTAAAAAAAAAGAGTATCACATAAAATAGGACAAGAGTACTATTTAAATAAAAGAAGTCTATTTATACTCATATTATTACATGAATGGGTGGATACATATTTCTTGGATGACAAAAGTGAAAAAATGACAAAATCGACAGTTATACGATAAATGCTATTGTTATTAATGTATTCAATTTCTTAGATTTATAAATTTAAGATACTTAAAATCTTTTTTGAAGTGACTCCTGTATCAAGTCTCACTTCCACGTCAACCTCATGTGTGTGCTATTTTACTAAATTTGCACTTTAAATATTCAGTTTTGGTCCTAAGCCTGAACCTTTAGACTAAAGTTTGTCTCTATACTCACAAGTCTCATCAATTAGAACTATAAATACCACTAAAATATAATCTAGTGATGGACAAATTTTTAGCTAAACGACAATCTATTGCTATTCCGACTTAGCGATGGAATTTTATTAAATACGAACAAAATAGCAATGAAGTTTCAAGCTAATTCTAGATTTTTCTTGTATAATGCATCATCCACAAATAATATATACATCATGACATCTTCTCTTGAATATCATATTATGTCAATTCATCCATCATCAAAATAAATAGAAATGGACTAAGGGTTATTGATCCTTGGTGCAATCCTACCATTATTGAGAATTGCTCTAAGTATCTTTCCACTATCCAAGTTTGACTCCATCCTACTTATCCTCAATTGTCGTACTGTTGTACATTATCGGTACAACTCTATCTCCAATAATCTAAACAAAACATTTTGCACGATGTTGTAATAAATGATCTCTAGGTCAATAAGTTAAACATCATATGTAAGTCCTTCATCCTTTTTCTACACTGCTCTACCAGTTTTCTCACAAGGTAAAATGATATTTTTGTTGTAGAACACTTGATATAAATCTGAGTTGATTTTAAAAATTAAACAAATCTCTTCTCAACTTCTTCTCAATCATTCTTTTCCACATTTTTATAGTGTGGCTTTGCAACTTGATCCTCCTGTTATTATTATTGCAAGAACATATTCAGATATTCTATATGTGTTTTTATAAATTTTAATAATCTAATTATCTTAAATTTGTAACAATATATTTCTCTTATATTAGAAATAGCTTGTCAACATGTGTGCTTAGATGGCAATTTTATTGTTCTCAGGGGCAGCCTGGTAATTTGACTACATCATATGTGTCTTTCTATCTGTCATTCAGCAAATACGTGTTCTTCTCTAATGTATAATCTAACAAGCTTTTGCCCTGCCTTTTGTCCAACACAGAACACCTATTCTGTTATTCTTTCTCCAAATGCAGAGCACCATATAGTTTAGCAACCTTTCAAATCACCTCCATCTCATTTTGCCTTCTCTATTTGCTTACTAGGTGCTTCTTTCTTGTTTCTTGATTTCTCTCTTGTTCTCAAAATATTGCTATAGGAAAAAACCAGGAATTTTTTTTTCCCGTATTGTGCACATCAGGAGAAATCTGACTTTGCTGGTCGTGGTGTAGAGGTTTGCTTTTGATTTTTTTTTCGAGTTGCAACATCTCTAGGGTTTAGTTGTATATGAAATTTTGATTTTGGAAATTTCATTAGTTCTTCAGGAAAAAAGGAATAAAATTGGAGAAATCAGTAATTAGCAAGTTCCAGCCAAAAAGAGAACAAATTTTTGCCAAAGTCAGTAGAACTCCAAGCTGTTGAACTTCTCACCCCTTGTTTCCGTCGAACAAGATTGATGGTTCATTTGCTTTTGCTCCTATTGTCTCTTCCATGCATGTTGTCACGGATTTGGTCGTGGTTCTTAGCAGACTTTTTCTACTAAGTTGCTAGTTAGCCTGATTCTAATGGTTAACAGAATTTTAAAAGATTAAGCAAAAGATCTTAAGAAGGAAAGGAACTAGGAAATTTTGAGGAACAAAGAAAGAACTTTGTATTAGAGAACTTGGAAGCTTATAATACTTAAGCTTGTGATTTGTTTTGCTTGGTTGGTGCAAATGAAAGCTTACAAAGTTTTTCTATGGCACAGTTTAGAATTTTTTGACGAAGTACAGCACCTGAACTTGTCATTGGTTCCATCAAAAAAGGAAATTATTGAATATATTGATAGAATTTTAGCCATATCTAAGTGTAGATGATAAAATTCGCGTTGAGAAAATAATAATCAAGAACAAAAATATCGCAATAATTTGGAGTATTTAATTTCAATAATGTGAGTGTTATAATCTTTATAAATCCTACGATTCCTTTTTCAAGTGTAAATTCAAGGGCTTTGTAGCTTGTTCTTGAATTTGAAGTCTGTTCTTGAATCCGACCTTGAATTCTGATCTCGAATCTTAATTTTGATCTTGTTTGTTGATCTTGTATCTTGATCTTGATCTTGTTTCTTAATCTTGATCTTGAATCTCAATTTTGATCTTAAATCTTGAGTTCAAAAGCTTTTAAGCTTTTTCTTGAACTTAAAAGGCTTGAATATTTGAATTCTTGAATTTGTAGAGAAATTATGACGTTTGATCCACAATCTCTCTCTAGCTTTTTGTTAAAATTCTTGATGTCAATTCTGAATTTTGAAAATCCATATATATAGTTGTAGAATAGATGAGTCATGATAAATCAGACTTTCTCCCAACCAATCAAATTTAAGTGATATGACATATTGGGCTAATGAAATGAGATTGTCATCTTGACATATGACATGAGCCTATTGACTTCTTTGTTTGACTTGGCGTGCCACGCCATTTGACACGCGACAGCAAGTGGACCTCTTGAATGAAGGGATATGGGGTCGAAGTGGGTCATCGTTTGTAGCCCAAATAAATGAATTTGGGCTTTTAGTTGAATTGGTATTATTATTAGATTTAATTAATAAACCTAATTATATTAATCCACAATATTCATTTTGGACCAACATATTTTTGAATTTAATAAATTTTATACGATTACAAATGCTTCCCAACTTCAAATCTTGTCAAAATGTATGTATTTCTTTTTTAAGACTAGATTTGAAGTATTAATTTGATACTTGATTGGAACATTATTTATTTATTTATTTTAAATAAATATTGTGAGAACATTTATTCTCTCTTTGACATGGCAGCAAATATTATATTTATATATGTAAACTTTTGCAAGTGGGTCACCGTGAAGGTAGTGAGCAAATGACATATTTTGAGCTATCATTTACCCTTCTCCCACGTCAACCTTTTTCTTGTCCCAGTAAAAGTAAAACACTCCATGTTATTTTTTCACTTCCACCTCAAATCGTGAGTTCGAGTAGTGGCGGGAAAAGAATAGTATCACTTTATTTTAATTATAAAAGAAGCAGGATTGGGAGAATCCTAATATAAGATGATAATATCTTTTTGAATTTTATTAGGACTTAATTTGTGGACTCCCAATCTTTGTTGGACATTAATTGTTGCAGCCTCTATAAATAGATGCAACCTCGTCATTCTGGAGCACAAATCAGTTTGGGAGTTGCATTATCTCCATCTCGTCAGCCAGCAAATCGTTTTCATATGTAGGTAATTTCTTTTTTTCATTTATTTATTTATTAATTTATTGTATGTATGTTCTTTTGTTGTCCCTTCTTTTTTGCAAGGTTGTGAATTTAAGCTTCATTGTTTCGCAAGAATTTGGTCTTGAGGTGTGAAGGGATAAATCCACGCTCATGCCTTGAGATCACCACTTTGATGCTTTACGTTGTTCTAAATGTTTAAACATAGGGAACCAACAAAATGAGGCTTTAAGCTGTTCTAAATGTTTAAATATAGGGGACCAACAATGCTAGGTTTTTCGCTGTTCTAAATGTTTAAACATAGGGAATCAACAAAACGAGGCTTTCTACTATTCTAAATGTTTAAACATAGGGGACCAATAAAATGAGGCTTTCCATTGTTCTAAATGTTTAAACATAGGGGACTAACAAAACGAGACTTTTCACTGTTCTAAATATTTAAACATAGGGGACCAACAAAACGAGGCTTTCCGCTTTTCTAAATGTTTAAACATAAGAGACCAGTAAAATGAGGCTTTTCGTTGTTCTAAATGTTTAAACATAGGGGACCAACAAAATGAGGCATTACAAAGCTCCCAATATTTAAACATATGGGGTGCCCAACTAGCCATATTCTTTTATTTTGATTCTTGTTCCTTTTTTATCTTTTTGGTCCCTTTTTTTTGCATGCTATTGTTGATGAATGATAACACTTTCCTTTTATGTAGCCTGAACAATGGTCTTCTTTAAGGACTACATTTGATCATGTTCTGGACTCAGATACCTCATAATTGGGTCGCAAAATAGCAAGGTAAAGACCAAACTTTTAGTCCGAGATCCTCTAGTTGGTTGTTATGTAGATGCATGGCCACAATTGAGAAACACATTTCATAAGACAGATTATACCTTTGAACGCGACCACAAATCCAACAAAGCTTCCAAGGTATGGTATCTTGAGACACCAAATCTTCAAGGCACCAATCTTGCAAGCACTCTTTCAAATTTAGGGCATCGCATGATCCAAAAAGGATTATATTGGGGAAATGAAATCCTGTTCGAGTATGAATATCATTGTATCCTTGGCAATTGGGAATGGACAGAAGATGTCCTTACCAAAAATGGGCAGAGTTTGAATGATGCTAACCTCCAAAATACTATCGTTGCTTCTCTTCTTACCTATGATCGGAACTCCAATATCGTGCAGGCCTTTTACGAGGCTTAGTATCCCAAAACAAACACACTGCTTACGTCTCTTAGAGAAGCATCCATATCTCTTTGGGACTTGTAATATTCTTGGCTGCCTACCAATTAGTGGGTGTCCGTACGAAGAAGTGATACCTAATGCCAAAGCGGTTACAGGTCATGATGAGAAAAAGGATAGATTTTTTTCTCAAACTTGTGAGTATTTATTTGCTGCCTTCCATCATCTTAGAAAGAAGAAGGTGATAGCTCAAGGATCTCTTTTAGTGACTGGATACAATTTTGGTGTAAACAAGACATCAAGTAATGATCTAGCTCTCCTGAGAAAAGAGAAGAAGGTTTGACGCTTAACATCTACTCATAACCCGACAGGTGACATATCAATGGAGGTGAGCATATGGTTGAGCTCTCAAGAGACGACATTCTATAGGACTTATTTGGCAGCCTTCTTGTCATGTTGGTTATGTGTCTTTGTATTTCTCTCTAAAGGGTAAAATCTTATTCGGCCTGAAGCTTTTAAGATAGCAAGCTTGATAGCTAGTGGTCGAAGGGTTAGCCTTGCAGTCCCGATCTTAGCGAACATCTATCGTGGCTTAAACAAGACTTCAAATTCTTCACAATTTGATCGTATTAAGGTTTCTTTCCCCATCCATTATGTTTATGGTTGGCTTGCTCATTATGTTAAAGACACATTATCGAGGTGCTGCCAAATATTTTGACAAAGATAAGGCACAAAAGTGCGTCTATCGAGGTGAAAGCCTTGTGTGGACTGCAACCATGCTTACTAGGCCTCACCCAAGTTATTATGTTGATGATAATAAATCTTCAGAGTTGGATTCATCTTATTTTATGAGCTTTCGCTTTAATTATCTTACCCTAAGGGAGGGGGCTCTTTCCTTATCGAGCCATATAGTCCCCACCGATTTAGTCATCAGTTTAGGTTCTATAAATATACTCCTGGATATCTAGAACATGATATCCGTGCTGAATCTCTTGATGAGGGTCTTAGGTATTGGACAATCTGCATCTCGCGTACTACCATGTCAAGAACGACATTTCCTCTTGTAGTTGCTTCTGCGAAGAGACTTTACTCCACTCGATACCTATCTTCGTGGGAAAAATCTCATGGGAAGTTTCTCGAGAATAATTTGAAAACTTTGTTAGAAAAGGCTGGGCCAAACTTCACCACTCTTTTAGGGGACAAAGGTCAATACGTCGGAGAGGAGCTCTTAAAAGTTGATGCCCCACTTGCCCCATAACCTCAAAGTAAGAGGCTTAAGTCCTCTAGTCTAAGAAAGAAGTAGCCTATGCTCCTACCCCTACAAAGAGACACCCCTTAATTCTTCCATCTACAAAGCAAACCTCTCAAGAGACCAACAATAGCAACAATGGGGACAAATGTTGGAAGAGGAAAAGACATGAACCAATTGCACTCGAGGCTGCTGAGTTGGAGATTGTGGAAGAAGGCATTGATGGTCCTCCAAAAACATTAGCCATTCAGAGTGAAGGGTTTTCCCTTTGACCATAAATCTTTTTTTTGAAATAAATTTTAAGAACAATTCATAGTTAACTAATTTGCTAATTCTCTTTCCCTTTTTTTTGTGTAGGTGAATGTTGTTGAGCACCCAAAGGAATTACTACAAGAGAGGCCACAAATTAGTGTGGAGTCTATTGCGACATCAAAACCTGAGGCAGAGTCAACTTTAGCTATTGAGCAAGAACAGAGAATTCTAATCACTTCTCATGATCAAACTTTAAAAGGGTTGACCTTCAACTCGAGTAGCACTTCTCCACTTCTTTCAAATTCAGATGGGGCTAAATCTATTTTTGAAGGAAAAAATATTGTTTCAACTCACAAAAAAAGTATATCTTGGGACTTTGGGAAGAGATTTGTAGGAAACTTTCTAGAGCTTCTCTAGACTCAATTTTATCTTACAAAGAGGATATTTATGAGATTCTCCAAGAGATGAGTGAGATGGGTCTCATAGATCTTTCATCCTTGAGTCATTTGGTGGATTCTATCTTTGAGCTTGTTGCCTCCTATGACCAAGAATGCTCCAATTTTATGGATAGGGTGCATGAGGACAAGAAGATGGAGTTTCTTTCTAAGGCCAAGAAGGGTCTTGAGTCACTTAGCGCAGAGGAGGGCGAGAAGACTAAATATGTTTCTTCTAAAAAGAAGTCACTAAAGAAGGTCAAGAAGAAGTTAGCAACTCTACAGGCGGAGCGAGAGGAACTTGAAGTTACTATAGGTGCTACCAAGAAGGAGATTGAGGAGGTTCAAGCCAAGATCTTAGTTGCTGAGAATGAAGTCTCCTCTTATGAAAATATGGACTTCTTGATGACCGATGATTCAACTCGTTTGGAGCATATGAGAGAGGGCTTAGAGGCTAGTCGTCAAGATTTGATCGACTATAAATTATGCTTAGATTAAGGTTCCTTCCATTTTTTTTACTACTTTGTTTCTTTATTTTCTCAAGATTTAGATTGATATGTTAGACAATTTTATAGCAGTAGAATTTCTATATTTTTTTGTCTCATATCTTGCATTTGTGGTTCTAACTTGAATTTTCACATGTTTTATTTTGCTGCAAGCATTGATAATTCAAACTTAATTCACGTTTGGAGCTCTATTAAGAATGAAAATAGTAAAAAGGAATCCTTCCTTTTTTGAAGTTTGTGCATTCGCCTTCACAAATTTTATGCAACTTAATGCTTTAACTTACGAAATGAATAAATTTAAAGAATATCAACACAAAACTTGAGAACATGAGGACCGTCACTTGCACACTCACTTACTTGGGGAACCAACTTGTAGACCTTGGGGACTTTAGCCTGGAAACTTAGGGAATATGAAAATTTCAACCTGCAAACTTAATTGAATTTGAAGACCTCAAGCATGCCGTCAAACGAACTCACATTCCATAGGGCTTTGCCCACATGAGGAATCAAGTAAGGGACATATAGTTTTTAATACTCATGCAACTGAACTTAGAATATAATTCCAAGCGCCTATGTACCTCAATAGAGGATCAAGCCACAACGTAGTTCTAGAGGGAGTGTTTCTTTAAGGGTGCTGTACACAGTTTATACTCTTGCGGGCCAGGAGTATCATGCACTTTTATACTCAAATCCCAAGGACCATAATTTTCCTCAAGGGTAGTACTTCTTAAGGAATTTTGTATTTATAGGATCGATCCTCATGCTATCTACATCGATAAGCTTGTAAGCACCATTTGAGTATACTTATTGTACTACATATGGTCCATCCCAGATCGAGGTGAATTTGCCGCCGGACTCATGTGAAGTGATAATGGGCCTTCTTACTGTGAAAACTTGGTCTCCAACTTGAAAACACCTCAAGCGAACCTTTTTATTGAAGGAACGAGACAAATGAGCTTGATAGCATTCAAGATTTTGTTGGGCTTCTAACCTCTTTTCATCAAGTGTTTCTAACTCGGCAAGACGTAGTCGAGCATTTTCTTTCTTAGTGATCCCTTCCTGGATAGCCAGTCTCAAAGACGGTATTTGACGCTCGAGTGGTAGGATTGCTTCAACTCCAAAACCAAGCGAATATAGGGTTACTTGAGTCGGTGTGTGATATGTCATCCTATATGTCCACAATGCTTCTTCCATTCTTTCATGCCAGTCTTGTTTGGACTTGGAGACCACTTTCTTCAGAAGATTGCATAGAGTCTTATTGAATGCTTCAGCCAAACCATTGGCGGCAGCATGGTACATAGAAGATTTCCGCTACTTGAAGCCAAAGAGATCGTATATCTTATTCCTCAACTTGTTATGAAATG
>JAOTQJ010113133.1:0-10977 GCA_025642045.1 Solanum sejunctum | reverse complement strand
GTAAAGATTCAGTATAAGTGGTTATCTCGGTGTCCTATCGGCACCATTCACGGCCCCTGGGTTGGGTCGTGACATTAAATATCTTTGACTTATGACCCAGAGTTGTTGTGATATAGAGGATAACGTCACACATAATATTGGAGCAGCATGGATGAAGTAGAGGTTAGCCTCTGGAGTATTGTGTAATAAGAAAATACCACCAAATCTTAAAGGTATGTTTTGCAGAGTGGTGATTTGATCGTCTTTGCTATATGGGGTAGAGTGTTGACAAGTTAAAAATTTGTATGCTCAAAAGATATAGGCTACAGGGATGAGCATGTTGAGATGGAAGTCTGGACAAACAAAGGGTGATAAGATTAGGAATGAAATTTTTTGGGAGAAGTTAAGGGTGACCTTTGTGGCAAGCAAGATGAGAGAAATGAGATTGCGATGGTTTGAACATGTAATGAGGAAGAGTATTGACACTCCTATTAGAAGGTTTGAGAGACTGGATTTGGGGTTATGTGAAAGGGTAGAGGTAGACCAAAAAAATATTGGGAATAGGTGATTAGATAGGATATAACATTGCTTCACATGTCCTTAAATATAAAGGATTGGAGATCATATATTAAGGTAGAAAGTTAGTTGACTAGTAGGGGTAGCTTGATGTCTTGCCCTGTGATTTAATAGGTTGGTAGGATTAGTTATGTCATTATATATTGTTTTGTTATTTTCCATCATTTATTTTGCAACCTTTTTTGTATTTATAAAATTTTTAATTGCTTTCCACTCTAGTTATTTTTTTTCATGCCTCATATTTTTTTATTTTAAAGCTGATATATTTCAAATGAGGGTCTTTTAGAAACAACCTCACTATCTTTATTAGGTAGAGGTAAGGTCTGCATATATTTTGCACTTCCCAGACCCCATTTGTAGAATTTTACTGGGTATGTTACGTTGTTGTTGTTGTTGTTTGTTTGCGTGTTTGTTTATTTGTGTAAGTAGTATATGACTTGATATTTTACAGTACAAATCATTTATTATTTAATCAGATTTGATAGATATATCTTTTTGTCAAATATTTTAATAATTTTTCTATGATACTATATTTATAATTTTTATATTTTTTCAAACATTGAATTTCATATGTTTATATAAAACTTGTATTTTAGTTTTTATGATAAATTTATTTAAAAGTACTAACTTAAAAACTATCAATTGATTTTTTTTTACAATATTAGTTAAGAATATATGTTATTTTTTCAAAAGACAATATATCTCTTAAATATTTAGTTTAGTGTTATTTATAAATATCCTTATTTGTTTAATATAAATTAAAATTTTAGATAATTAACTTTTATTTTTAAAATTAATAAATTAAATAAGCTTGCAATTCTAATACAGACTCCTAATAATACAAACTCCTCACATGCTAAAAAACTAGAGAGAGAAGCACTTCCTTCTCACAGATAGAAAACCTTAAAATGGCCTCTTCCAAAGATCCTTTGTTGCCACTTCGATAATAACCCTTATGGAGATGGATTCAAATTCCAGGGAGACTATTGCTTTCAAAATAATATTTTCGAAAATTTGATTCAAATTATAGGGAGACTATTGATTCCGAAATAATACATGGGAAATCCTTGCTAAATGTATTCAAGACACCCTATTGAAAAAATCCAACAAGATATTGGCAATTCTTGTCATATTTATGTTGACAACACAATATGTATATCAAGAGATGAGATCCATCAATCATGGGCATACTCTTTAATAATTAAACTCTTAGGAAAAAAGATAACACGTATCTGCTAGAAAAAGAAACTAACAACGCCATGGAGTGTGATTGAAGACACTATGCTGATCAATCTGGGACACGACTATTACATAGTCAAATTCCTAAAACAAGAAAACTTTGACAAAGTCCTCCATAATGGGCCTTGGTTCATGAATGGATTTTTTTATCAGTAAAGAAATAACAATCTAATTGTGTTGCCTCAACGACTAAAGAATCCTCTATAGCCATCTTGCTAAGATTATGAGAGCTACCTACAGAGTACTATGACCACAAGATCTTAGCTATAATCACCAATAAAATGGGCCAACTAGTTAAAAGCAATGTATGCACATCCGCAACTGCCCCTTGGGTGATATACTAGAATTTGTGTTGAAGTTCCTATTGGAGTCCCAATTAAGAAACAAATATACATTGGGAACCTGAATGTATATTAGAAGGTGCCTTCTTGTCTTTGCATATTGAGACAATCTGAAGCATGTTCTATGAATGTGATGGCATACTATGTACATCCTATGGATGTGTTGGTCACACACAAGCCACGTATGTTATAAGAGAGAACCAAGAACAAGCAACTTGTACTACCGACAAACAGTGCACAAATGTGGGATCACACCATCAAGTTGGAATAGAAAAAGCAATAAATTCAGCACTAACGGAAACCCCTTGGCCAACGGTAAAATTCAGCAAAAAGACAAATGCATGAGGAAAATCAGATTGTCTCAATATGCAAAGACAAGAAGGCAAACTGTATGATCCAAGTAGTAAAATATTGATGTCAAAATATTCCAAGCCAAAACAGGTAAGTATTCTGAAACTCAAACCTTTAAATATAGGAATAAAATCATAATCCCGTCAATAGATAAGTCCATGATAGCGATTAACTAAAATACGACACAAATTTTAGGGGAAACAGGGAAGGGGAGGAGTTATAACCACCTTGCCTCGCTGCAACTCCACACAACTCAGCGTCATCAAACATCATCCTGGATGATATTGCTATTACAAATAAAAATCATATTAAAAATTCTAAACTATGTACTCCACACCAAAATACCCTACTTACATTAGTAATAGCAACCTAATACACAAGCGGTAGGAACCAAATTACTCCCATATCACTAATACTCTTCCAAATCAGATCCATTTAAACAAAACCATAGAAGATACACTTCTTTTTCCCCAAGCCAAACTTGGCATCCACCAAATGCAGCCCATAGTCGTAGAACACATGCATGCCTCCACGACCACTTGTTATCCCAATTATGATATAGTTGTACCTGATATGAATGACGTGTCTACTCTCTCTAGCCCCAGGAATAATACCCTTGCATCTACCCCTAACCCTTTTCTAATGGAAGGTAGTTCGATTATGGATACCATTCATACTCTTCCTAGTATAAACATAAAGATTAATAATAAATACAGTGCATTAAGTACCACTAAGATTTTTGTTAATTCTATTATCATTGATCTCAATTCTCCTACTTACCATGTCAAGGGCCCCTCTCTCTTCTCGAGCCAGAACACTTTTCTAAAGACGCCAGCTACTCAAAACAACTCACACTCCAACTTCCCTATAATGGAAAACATCTCTCCTCCAAACTCTCCAAACTCCATATTCCCTTCATCTCCAATTCCACCACCTCAATCTATGCTACTCCAACATCGTCTCCGAATGCCATCGCAATGTTTTTCCTGGAGGTGAGCCTCCAAGGACACTCATTATCCTTCAAAGTCATCATATAAGGGAAGGAAGTGGCTATGGAAATCCAGAATTTGACCTTCTTGGCACAGGTGGTGTCCGAAGGAATGAGGCTTGCAGTGAAATCCTGCAACCACTAGCTATGGTTTGTGATAGTTTTGAACTCCCTTATGAACTACCAACTTCATTAGCTACCTTTCTTTCATATCATAACTCGAAGACCCCATTATTTCACTCCTGCAATAAACTTAAACAAAAATGCCTTATTTTCCATATCCTTTAACAAAACCAACAAGTTTCTTCTCCAACATCATGATACTGGCAAGGTCTTTGGAGAACACAGCCCAAGGACTGAACAAGGTAGCATCATTATCTTAGTACAATATCTCCTCTCCCCCGAGCCATTCCACTTCTCTCACCATATTACTCACAAAGATGAAGTAGACGAGGAAATAAAACTAATGAGGGAAATGAGAACAAATATAGCCATGTTAAAAGAAATAAAAATAATGACATACAAATCCTAGTTCAAAAAGAAGTTCATCATTATATATCTCCAAATCTATTAAAACGTTATCTAGATATAAGACCACCATCAACTCCAAAAAATTGGAAACTGTATACTAATAATGAATCTCTTCCCAACGGATCAGGAAATCCAAGTGGAATCTACTATTAGTAGTCCCAACTGATTCGATTGGATACCCCATAACTCTATTCTCACGTGTACCTCTGTGTCATGCCTCATTCTTATATGTGAAAAGTGTATTAGGGTCATTAGAGATCTCTAGTACTTAGTCAAGCTCAAAACTTTCCTATAAATTGAGTTTCTAGTGTTGGATTATACACGGGTCAACTTTAAATGATCATAACTCTTTGCACACAGATAATTTAATGGCCCATGACTTACAAATAAAATGTATTCAAATTAGCTTTCCACGCAACTAATTCACCTCATTTGGAGTTTGGAGTCAAAAGTTAAGGTAGTTTTACTGGAGACTTCCAGGAGTAATGTTGTTCTACGATACCTATTATGGGCCATGGAAAGTTTTATGGTGTATCTACTAACTCGTGGAAAAATTCATAAAAATCTACATTTTTAGTCCCAGACTTTATGGACCATCAACTTCTACGGGCTCGCAAAAGTGAACCAGAGGCCCTGAAATTTGCCCACATGTTTAAGGGTCACTACGGGCCGTGGAATGTTCTACGTGCTATAGATGGCCTCGTAGATGACTTTTGATAGCTTTTTAAATAAAGTTATTTTGGTCATTTCGTACCATCTCAAAGCTTAAACTGATATTTTTATACCTAAATAAAGCCTTAAATATATCAATTCAATATTTTATGCTAAATTACTCTCTCAAATATAGAAGAAGCAAGATTTAAAAGAGAAAAGGCTAACCAAGTTTTATAGAGAGAAAAGGCTCGCAAAGATTTACAAAAAGAATCAAAACAAACTTCAAAATTCGTCCAATCTCTTTCAAGGGACAAAATTTCTAAGTATGTAAGGCTAACCAAAACATGGAGTTTGTTTGTCCATGTTCCCCATAAACCGGATTGATGGATTTGTGAGTCAATTCAATCTACCATGAATGGTTCTCGAAGGTTTTTCTTAAATTCTAACATATTTCTAATAATGTATCATGACCCGAACCTAGGGCCTAGATATGACAAGGCGTACGTGAACCCGAGAGTCCCTAAACAACCCTCAAGATACCATAACTCGCATAATCAATTTGGAAGTATAGTCAGCAATCAACATATAGTTCTAAAGGATGGGAAATTAGGACTCATGCTATAGGGACAATCAGGTCTTAGGATCTTTTCGTCAACATGAGAACAAGTCACATATCGATACTTAAACATTACTATATACATAACATAGACATAACCATATCACATAAAATATAACATACAGAGGTTTACAAGATGTCCATCAACGCCTCTACATAGATGGGTCGGGAGCCAAGACATACCCCGGGCTCACCGTCAATACAGAAGGAGAACTAAGTAACATGGGTAGATAGATGGTGGTGCATTCTTGAAAGACAGGACTCACCACTACAAGTAAATCCAGAATCCGAGTGACACATCAAACAGTGGATGGTCAAAGTCCTCGATCCCTACATGGTACAGTCATGTAGGCAAAAGTATGCGTTAGTACGTCTGAATGTACTAAGTATGTAGGGTGTAATGCATGTAACTTACCAAAACCTGCATATCAACATTAAATGAAAAGGCACATAATATCAAAAGAGTTGAATATCAAAGAATGTAATATAACAAGATGCTATAAAAGTCGTGATACATTGAATGCAAATAATGCACTTGTATATATATATATATATATATTGGGTATATGACCTCAACCGACATAAGTCAGTCCAAGCGGCCATTACTTGAAATCCCTATGAAATACCCTTATCGGTAAAGAGATGATCTACTTGCCAAGGGTAGACCATACTTCACCTTATGGGATAACTCCATCTTCGTATGAAATAACCTTCCTTATGGGACAACTCCCTCTTTGGATAGGATTTTCTCAAAATCACAAATCAAATCATTTCTTCTCCTTATGGACAACTCTCTCTTTGCATTGGAAACCTATGCTAGGCACATAGTTCAAGGAAAGGGAGAGGGCCCTTGGGGATAGCCCTAACGCCTCCAATGCATCTGTGCTAATTCATCATCCCACAAGAATAGATATACGTATATATATATATATATATATACATTCAAATGACACAAATCATTTGTGATACCATTTCAATGCATTATGAGGTTTAAAGGCCAAAACATAATTTCATAGTGTATATAGTCATGCACAGGAATATCCCATTTATATACAAAATGGTGCAAGCACCCAAAATGCTCAAAGAGCCAAAATCAAAGACATATATGTGATCACAGTATTATGATAACCAACATTTTATCAAAATCATATCATAGGACATAATTGGGCTTAACCATAACATTATTTCCATAAATTCTCATGAACATGAATGCATATGTTATGAATAATGTGAAAATGCCATGGGTAATTGAGGTTCAATCTAAAATCAATATTATAACATGAAATTGAAGTAAATTCATATTTAAATCCACAATTCAAAATTATAATAAAATCTCCAATACTTAGATCAAAGACTTAAAGGGGACATGCATACTTCAAGTTCCATAAACCCAAAGTAAATCCTCATGCAATAGAGGAAAAACTGCTAATGCATAATTAGAATTTTAGGATTCATATTCTCAAAACCCCAATTTAAAGTAAACTAGAAATCCATGAAATTGCTTGAAAATAATTCTGGGTCTCCTTGTTTGAAAGGAAATCAAGGATCAACCCACATACCTTAGACCTTGAGTTTATTGGAATTGAGTTTAGGAATAATGGAAGCTTGGAAGTAGATCTCGGAATCCAAACTTGTTCTTGGCTTTCCTTGAAATTGAATTGGAGCTTAATGGAGGCTCTTGGGAGGATTTGGGAGTGTGATTGAGATTAGAATAGTGAGTTTTATCCTTTGGAACATTGGTTAGGTCTTTTAGGAAAGTTAAGATAGCTTAGGAAGTCAAAAGGGGTCATTAGAATAATTAGCATTTATGAAAATGCCATTAATGAATGGATGGAAAAATTGGCAAAGTGGTACCTCATGGAAGGTCCCACAAGTCGTGTGGCACTCCATGGGTTGTGTGGAGTTCCCGTGACAAGGTACTTGGTCTAAAAATTGAAGTTGGCAATTGATTGGAAAAAGACGTCTCATCGTGACCACAAAGGCCTCCACATTTTGTGTGGAGCCTCATGTCCCATATGGAGGCTTATGGCAACATATTTGGTGCTGGAAAATGTTGCCTACGCTCCACGCCAAGGACCACAGGTTGTGCACCATGCCACGGGCCGTGGTGAGGGGCGTGGAATAACACTTAGCAAGAAAACTCCCACAAATTCCCACTATTCCTCTTATGTACTCACCCCACGACCAGCCATATGGCCAGTGGCAAGCCATACAACTCGTACAAGACACCACTGCCTGTATAGGTGCCTGTGGAGCTTCACTGTATGGGAGGGTCCCACAAAAATGATCATAACTCCTATATCCGACATCAGAATGAGGTGAAAGTAAGTTTGTTGCAAAGCTAACTCAAAGGGCTTTCATTTGACATGCCATGGCCACCCAGTTCCAAATGTACTAAGACTTATGCTTAACCCCCCTACCTGTACTAGTATCGAACTTAGCCAATGGAAAATCCTTTGAACTTGGATTGATGTAGGGAGCCCATGACGGCCTTAAACAACATAAATAAGCTTGAAAATTCGAATCCTTACATAATCTTGCATGAATTACTATTTTTACGAATTAATTGCTTGAATTAAATGATTTTGCCATAATACATGAACCCTAGCATGATTTCTTATCATTTTTTATATGTTTTACTTGCATGAGCATAATTTGAGCTTAAAGACTCTATAGAATCCCAAAATTCTTTAATCCTACATTTGTTCTCCTAAATGCTATGAGTTAGAACAATGCATGATAGAGCCCTTATGAGTCCAAAACTGAACCTTAAAATGATGTAACCAAAGGGTTGATAGTTCATGTGATGAGTTGAGCTAATAAATATCCAATGAGACTAGATGAATGAGTTAACCACAGGGTTGATAGTTCATGTGATGAGTTGAGCTAATAAATATCCAATGAGACTAGATGAATGAGTTAACCATAGGGTTGATTATTGAATCTTGAGAGGAGTATTGAGCACTGATTTGAGTAAGAGTAAGTCCAACTTGAACTCTATAATTACATAGTCGGCATAGGAGAGGATTGAACAATAAAATCTGATGCTTCCTATAGTCTCAAAATGAGGACTTGATGTTACTAACTTTGGATCCATTGATGGGATGTCCTATACCCCGGCAAGGAATTGGATGGATATTGGGACAACATAGATTCATTTTATTATCATCGGATCACAGGTGATGGTTCTCGACTGGAGAAACTCCCAAATAGGCCTTGATATTACTCTGAGTGTATGGGTCGTAGATGATAGAAGAGTAGTCATTTTCTAATTACATTCTTATTTTAGACTCTTGACATGATGATTGAGTTTCCTATTTCTTGAGTTAGTTGATATTATTCTTCCTTTACATATTCATTTCTGCCATTTTACATTGTTAGACCCCTTAATTAATTCAGTCGAAGTAAATCGTTCAATTGAAAAAATTATGGCGAACATGGCGTAATTTAAATTAAGTAAGTTCACGGTGCTTAATTATAATTGAAGTGTATATTTTAAGTTGGAGTCAGGAGTCGTCAATTGGATTAAAATAGAAAAGTTTGGGACCTAATTGAACAATGGGCTAACTAGGAGCCCTTAGGGTGCAATTTTTAATAAATTTAGTCTCTATAAATACCCCCCTTAGTTCAAATATGAAGAACATTTTGTTCTTTGTCTTGTGAGCTTGAAGAAGGGAAGAATAAGCTTGAAGAAGGAAAGAACAGAAGGAGAGGAAGAAGGAAAGGAAGACTTGCAACAATTGAGGTGAGTTTCTAATTCGAATTGTAAGTGTGGATAGGAGATGAAGGTGCTAAGCATTTAGGAGAAATTGGTTGGCTTGGGCAAAGATTAAGTGTTGATATGTATATGTAGTGGTGCCTAAGGATGTCTACTATATGCGTATAACGATAGTTGAACAAAAATTGAACCGAAGGAGCACAAATCGAGAGCCAAAAATTAAAGCCAAAATAGGGTGAACAATAGCAACCCTCTCGGATTGCTACAGTGAATTCCCCCATAATTGCATTTTTTCAGCTTCTCGATAAATTGTCGCTTCTAGGGTGTTATATTGAGGCCCCTAAGTATCATGGTCCATTTGGTTTGGTGGAAAAACGCCTAGAAATGAAAACGCGAAGGTTTGAACATTTTTAGGGCTATATGGCTATCTTCCAATTTTACTATTGTTGGGGGCTAGGAGAAGCCTTGGGGGTGTTGTGGAAGTGAAAAATAGCATGTATACCGCACAAAAAGGGATTGTGAGAGGTCATACTCTATATTTGGTCTTAAGTGTCGAATTAGGCGAAATATGGGCGTTTTAGCTCTCGGTTGGTTTTTGAGTGTTCTAATGCTTTCATTTTCTTTGTAATTGCTCTACAAGATGATTTAATAGAGATGGAAACATGGGTTGAGAGGGCTTCCCTGTTTTGAATAATTTTTGTATAACTTTGTGTAATGTATTATGTATTAGCAAGTGTTGTTGGATGGTGTGGTGGATTGTTGTTGTTGTGGTTGTTACTGCTGTTTTGTTGATGATTTTGGAGCCGAGTTGAATCCTCGGGGTGGCACATTTTAAGGGGAGGTGCTGCCAAAATTTTTGTACAATTTGGATCAAAGAACTATAAAGCTCCCTATTGTTATAGTTAATGAACTTTGGTTTGATTGCTTTTATGTAGACGTTGAACGCCCAGAAGTTTGATTCGAGTTGACCAAGCCAAGGCTAGTTGGAGGGACAGAGTTTAAGGTATGTAAAGTTTACAATTTTCGGCATGAACTAGTGATTTGAGTTTTCTTAATTTAACCATAAGTGAGCATAGAAAACCACTCTCTTTGTTGCTCGGAGCTAGTAATTAGAAATCCTTCTTGTTCCTCCTAAGTTAGTTTTCAAAGTAAGTATGATTCCTTGAGTATTCGTATACTAAGAAGAGTTCACTTGCCGGAAGCTTAAAAGCTATGGAACTGCATAAATAAATCTCAAGGGTGGTTAGTGGTACAACGTAGGATGGATTTGTTTCCAATAGTTCCAACCTTGCATTTCTTATGGAATACTCAACTTAATCATGTGGAAGCCTATTCTAGAAAGGGACATCCTTAGATCACAACTAGGTGTGTTGCGATAAACATCTTTACGTGTACCCCGGATTTAATAAGAAATCTACCAAAGTTCCCAACTTAGTAATTTTCTAAGGAAGTAATAGTGTATTATGGACTTTTAGGTAATTTGGGTGCATACAGTTCTCATTTATCCGCTCGTGCCACGTCGGGTTTCATTCGCCGATTCCCAGGCTGGTTTTGGTCGTGCACAGGTATAACTAAAGTGTATTTAGGTATAATTTTCCGAAGTGTAGGGGCCACAGCAGGACATGTTGATGTTATGATACGTGGGCGTAGGGATGCGATACGTAATGCCTGTGACTCACCTATCCTGTAAAGTGAATGCAGGGACAACGATACGTCATGCCTGTATTTCACTTATACTATATCTATCACATGACATGACTACAGGGACGGCAATACATAACGCCTGTAGCTCACCTATCCTGTAAAGTGATACAGGGACGGAGATATGTAATGCCTGTATTTCACTTATACTACATCTATCACATGACTTTCTACAGGGATGGCGATACGTAACACCTGTAGCTCACCTCTAAGTGAATGCAGGTATGGCGATAGGTAATGCCTGTGTTTCACTTATATTATATCTACCACATGACGTGACTAT
>JAOTQJ010113132.1:0-43583 GCA_025642045.1 Solanum sejunctum | reverse complement strand
TACAACAGCCCACAAAGCACAACACATCACAATTCCACATAATCTAAAAATGGACAGCATAACGTTACCTTCCTTCGCTACATTTCGATGTTGACAACTCCAAACCTATTCTAACTTTAACCAAACTGTTCCAACAACATTTACATATATAAACATACCTAAAACAGTCTTATAATAGTACTTAAGAAGTCACAAAGGACGTGAGCTAATAGCCTTATATACAACAACTCGCAAGTTCCAATCAACTACACGCTTAAGATAACACAATAAAACACGCTTGTTAAATGAAACAAAAATCAGGGAAGTAACCTTAGGGTGATGTTTATAACTCAAAACATGTTAATGAAACCAAGTTATCTTTATAATACAACTCACAACCCATAGATAAATCACTAAAACAAAAGGAAAAGGTGCAGCAACTTTCAGCACAGAATCTGTCCAGATTTTCCAGCACCAACATACTAGCCTATACTTCTTATTTTTCATATGCAAACCATAGTAAATACATGGATAAACTTACTTACCACTTCCTTCAAGGTATAGGTCTTCTATTAGAACCCTAGAAGTCCCTTTTAGCTGCTTCACAAAGTTGAAAAGTTGAGAGAACTTTAGAGACAAATTTGATTTGTTTTTGTGAGTTCAAGTGAACAATAACCTGTGGAGCTTCTTTGGAGCCCTTTAAAAAGAGCTATTATGCCAAACTTCTATTGATATTTTGACCATCTTATATCACTCATTATCGAGTTGCTTATCCACCATATTGGCCCTCAAACTTGGGCCTAAATGAGTCTCCAAGTTGATGGGCTTGGCTGCCTATTTTTAGCTTTCACTTACTTAGTTTTGGGCCGAATTTGCTAAGTGTGTTGTAATATATTTGGGCCCTTTTTATTTTACTTCTTGAGTTGAAAATATAGACTATTTATGATACTAAAACGTGGGCCAAAGTTCCACCCTTAATATGGACTTTATTTATAATTAAACTTGGACAAATTCGACGACGAGCCTCGTCTTCGTTTAGCTATCAAATTTAAGCTAAGCAGGTATGTGACTCACCTGCTAGCTTATTAAGTACTACAAGCACCTCAATTATCTCACTTTTTTTAATTCCATAATCTCCTCAATATGACCCAAAATTTATATACACTCGACCCTCGCAAGCGTTAGACGCACATGTAGCCCATTAACACGAAATTCAAGCACTTTTTATAAATTGGTGCTAATTTGACCAAATCATGTCATGCTTTATTTGAATTATGCTAGTATTGTAAGGTGTAGGGTGTTACACCCTTTTCAACCTTTCAAAGGGCCTCAAGATACAGAGGAGTATAGAAGAAGAATATGGATGGAGAATGCTAGGGTGAATTGTTCTGGAAAAATTTGGCTTTTCTGGGATAAGGACTAGGAAGGGGAAACCATATCCGATACCATCCAATAAATTACAATTAAATTCACACATTAGCTTACCCAACAACAAACATTAATCACAACAACCTATACTAGATATAGTCCTATTGAAAGGTTAGAGCTGTGTGAAGACATGGAAGGTATAGTAGAGGGTACAATCATTCCATGTATTATAAGGGGTGATTTTAATGTCATTTTGAATGATGAGGAAAAGTTAAGAAGCCTACCAGTTACACAGGTGGAGACAACTAACTTGTCATAATCCATTACCAATTATGCTTTGTAGAACTCCTTTTTTAGGGAGTATGTACAATTAGTGGAATGGTAGGATAGGGGAAGATTGTATATTTAAAAGACTAGATAGGGTTTTGGGGAATGACAGATTTTGGCAGGATTGTAATCAATGTGAAGTGTAGCGCTTGATAAGAGATGGATTAGATTATGTCCTACTTCATCTTGCCTACAAAATAGGATGAGATCTAGTTAAGAAACCATTCATATTTCTTAACTTCTGGACATCACATCAGGTATTTGAGGTAGAAGTGAAGAAAGCATGGGAGATTCTTGTGGAAGGAGCAACATTCAAAGTTTTGCATAATAAGTTAAAAAAAATGTAGAGAGAGCTTTGAGTATATGGAGCAAAGCTGTATATGGGGACTTTTTCAAGAAGATTGCTACTCTAGAAGATGTGGTTAAAACAAAAGAGGTTTAGCTGGGACTAAATCCATCAAAAAGAAATAGAATAGAACTTAGCAAATGTATTGCAGAACTGAGTAGATTTTAGAAATTTGAGGAAGATTACTGGACCAAAAGGCAGGAATGAAGTGGTTTAATGATGGAGACAAGAACTCTAAATTCCTTCATGCTTATGTGAAAGGTAGGAGGAAAAGGCTACTGATACACAAGATTGAGGATAATCAAGGGAGAATCCTAGAGACTGAGTAGGAGATAGGGAGTGAAGCTGTAAAATATTCCAACATCAGTTCTAGGAAACTAAAGAGTCTCAGGATTTTAGGGAGCTGAATTATTTCCCCAAGTTGCTGATTGAGTTAGACAGAGAGGAAATGGAAAAGTGTCTTGAGAAGAGAGAAATCAAATAGGTTATTTTTGAGCTAAATAAGGAAAGTGTTGCTGGTCTAGATGGCCTCTCAGGGGAATTTTACCAGAGTTTCTAGGGGATATTTAAAGGGGAAGTCACACAAACTATTCAAGCCTTCTTTTGTGGTGTAGAGTTACTAGGTATTTCACTCATACTACCCTGGTACTTTTAACTAAAAATGAAGTATTCAAAAATTTTAATGATCTCAGACAAATCAGTCTAAGTACATTCATGAACAAGATTATTTCTAAAGTTATCAAAGGGAGAATAAAGAAGGTTTTGCATAAGATTGTATCTCCTAACCAATCAAGGTTTGTAAAAAGAAGAGCATATTCAAAAATGTTTTACTAGAACAGGAGATTATAAGGTATATCAATAAAAGAGACAAATATGTTAATGTGGTGGTGATATTAGACATGGCCAAAGTATATGACAGGGTATCTTGGATTTTTCTAACCAAGGTAATGAGAAGATTTGGTTTTTGGGAAAGAATGATTCACATGGTATTAAAGGGGAAACACATGGTTTCTTTTCATCTTCTAGGGGAGTCAAGCAAGGGGATCCACTATCTTCAAGTCTCTTTATAATTTCTGCTAAGGTCCTATCTAGATCTTTGAACCAACTCCATAAGAAAGGGAATTTTCTAAGTTTTGGATTGCCCAAATGGAGTGACAAGATTAACCATCTGCCATACACAGATGAAAAAATCTTGTTTTGTTCAGCTAACAAGATACTAGTTAACTTGATGATGAAGGTTATAAGGAATTATGAAAAAGTCTCTAGGCAGTTGATAAATTTGTCTAAAAGCTTTTTCTATTTACGTAAAAAGGTTCCAATTCCTATGGGACAGAGGTTGAGAAGGTGGACAGACATAGGTAGGGTTTTTTCCCATTTACCTACCTATTTTGTCCTATTTTTTATGGAAAAAATAAGAAAGAGTATTTTGAAGGAGTGGTTAAAAAGGTAACTTCTCAGGTACTTAATTGGAGAAGTAAGTTGCTATCTTAGAAGGTAAGTACATTTTGATCATGCATGTACTACAATCTATCCTTATATACCAAATCTTGGTTATGAACCCCCCAAAGGAGTGGTGGATATAATTCACAGCCTCATAGCCAAATTCTTTTAGGGCAATCATGGAGAAAAGAAAGGAGAACATTGGGTAGCTTGGGACACCTTATGCTGTAGTTTGAAGGAAGGGGCTATAGGTCTCAGATCTCTACATTGTATGGTAGATGCTTTGTTTGCAAAATTATGGTGAAAATTTAGAACTTCTATTTCATTCTGGAGTTCTTTTATGTGGAATAAGTATTGTAAACAATTTCATCCAGTGATAGTTAATGGAATAGGAGCTTCACATGTGTGGAGGAAAATGGTTAAGATAAGAGAGGAGATTGAAAACAACATTTGCTGGCAAGTGAAATTAGGGAAGGTCAATTTCTGATTTGATAATTGGGTTAAAATTGGAGTTCTATATTATATAGAAATAATTAACAACTTAGAGGAGGAGATAGAGGTGAAGGAATTTGTCATGAATAGAGAATGGAATAGAAATAAACTCCTGACATACTTGTCAGATGAGGACATTATGGACCATATTTGTGAGGGAATAAAACCCCCTTTAACAGAAGATGTTCTAGCTAAGGCATGGTGGATAGGAGATACCATAGGCAACTTCACTATTATATCAGTTTGGCACTTGGTTAGAACATAAAACAACAAGAAAGAGGTATATAAACAACTTTGGGTCAAGAGTTTGCCATTCAAAGTCAAATTCTTTCTATGGAAAGTATGGAAAGGCAGAATCTCCACAGATGATAATTTGTCAAGAATGTGCATAAGCTTGGTCTCAAAATGCTACTACTATAAGGGGGGTACATAGGAGACAATGAGACATTTATTTTTCACAACACCTACATCCAAGAAGATTTGGGAATATTTTTCCAAATATGTTGGAATCAAAATGAAAGGATTACAATTACATTCAATAATCAAGGAATGGTAGGGTGGAGTTGAAACTCCCAGGCTCCAACAGGTCTAGTTGTTCCTACATTAATATGTTGGGAATTATAGAGAAAATGGAACAACAGGAGGCATGGTGGAGATATATCAATCCATACAATGATACATCATATCTAGGTAAGCATCTACTACCTTATCAGGATATTATTTCCTAAAATAAGGGTCCGGGATTGCTGTTGGGGGGAACTGATTAGAGTATTAAACTACACCATTATATTGTTAAATGGAAACTGCCACCAGTGGGGCATCAAAAGTGTAATACTGATGGCATAACCCAGGCCTTAGCTCCTATGGTTTCTGCATAAGGGATCATACATGAAATCTCTGTTATGCACAAGCTAGCACACTAGGGCAAATGACTAATATCTAGGCTGAATAAAGGGCAATCCTAGAGGCAACGAGGTACTGGGAAAAGGAGGAACAAGCTAATAAGATCCTAGAAATAGATTCTTTGGTCATGCTCAACATCATTAAAAAGGTTTGGAAGGTGCCTTGGAAAGTGGCAGAAATGGTGGAGGCAATACAAGAGCATATAAACAAAAACAAATATAGATTCAACATATCTTCAAGGAGGGAAACTAACTAGCATACTACATTGCAAATCTAGTAGCTAATGAAGATTCTATCCTACTATATCAGGAATTCAAACAACTACCAAAGGAGGAGTGAAAGATCATCAACATAAACATTGCACTAATACCAATGCTCAGAATTAGAACTCGGAGGATTAAGGTGCAGCAAGCATGAGTTGGTTAATTATAGTCCTTGCAATAAGGATATACAAAGATAGCAAGACAATTTACAAAGATTGCTATACAATTAACAAAATGAGCTGTGATACCCAAAAGGCTGAGCACTTGTGTAGAAAAAAAGCAAGCAAAACCATAGTAACATTTGGAGTCATTGATCGCGTAGAACCTGGAAATATAGCTCTAGTCATAAGAAGGCATAAACATTGGAGATGGGATAGACAAACAAACCTAGTACCTTCGAAGGAGGAGTCTTAGAACACTTGTGAGAAGGGGGAATCAGACATGGGTAGGAACAACACATACTCGATCAAAGATGATGCCTACTAGGAGTTCAAGAAGCAGGATAACCACAATAATGGCAAGCAAAAGGCATATGATAGTGCTTTGGCACCACGGAGGAGACATCGAGGCAAGGAGTTGAATGGTCATCTTGGAAAATGGAAGAGTCTAGTGGAAGTTTTGACATACTATTAAGTAAACATTTCTTAGTTAATATATTTAGAATAGATATAAAGCCTTGGAACTCAGATGTAATTAGCATAGATACAGTTGTTTTATTTATTTTATTTTATTAATAAAAGGGTGGACACCACCAAAAATTTGAATTTAAAAGAAATTGTTGAATTGTCCAAAAAATCCTTTTAAAATTTATGAGATAAATCTCTATAATATACAAAACTTTATATCTCAAAATGCTTTAACATATAATTACATCAAATACCAATTTACCCATCGTTTATCCTCAAGTGGTCAAAAGAAGGAGAAGAAAACATAACCAATGTTACCAAAAGCTTGAGTTATGATCTTCTATAGTCGCTGTTCATCTCTTCATATAAGCTCCTCCTTAAAATCTTCCATCATGATCAAATTTTAAGAACTGAACTTTTTGAATTAAATTTTGGTAGATTTACAATCAGAAATAATTTTCAAGTAACAAACTAATTCATAAATCCAATAAAACCAAATCTCACTCGATCATAACAAAACCATCAAACAAATATTTTCTCACGTACTCACGATAAAATTCTTAACCAATAGTATTGGATACAATTATAAATTAACCTTAACCAACTACCCCTTACTCATAACGCAAAAAACCATCACAGATCTTGCCAAAGTTTTATTCTTACAGTCAACTCTTCTCAGACATTGAATAATTATCATAAAAATTGATTTTGTTTCTAACTAAATGAAGGAAATGTTCAAGTAACAACTTAGAAAGTGATAAATTCAAGCATATAGAACCTGTAACAACACTACAAAAAATAATAGATCAATAGCAGTGACCACAAACAACCCTTAAGAATGATAGAGCTAGACTAAACAGGCCATATTCAATCACATATAGCTAAAACATTACCTCAATAATGAGAAGAATCTTAAGACTGCCAAACAACTATAAGTATTCATGGTAGCTCTTCTCTAAATTTTAATTATCAAGATAACACCTGTAGAGTAACTGAAAAACTTCAATTGCTCTAAAGCAATATCTATTTTGTCATATCTAGTATGATTGAGTCTCCACAAACACCTTACTATACCAAAAGAGCATCATACTAGTATGTGTAATCCCAGCAGCAAAGTAGTTTAATTTTCCCAAAATCCTTAATAATCATGTAAAAATTTAGATCGATACTGTAATTCTCCCATAAGTCATTTGTTATAATTCATATAATCCAAATTAAAGTAAATGCAACATCTTTTGCACATTACTATTCATCAGTCGAATTAAAATTCATTCTTCGCAAAAATTATAGATAACCCTTAAAACGTTTATGGCGATCTAGTTCACGTTATATGATATGTCTTAACTCAAAAGTGAAAATCCATATCACCTTCAACTTTGAACAAAGGATCTATACGAGATATTGTATTCCTTCACCTTGCTTGGATTCCTTTCATAATGTCAATTTCAAATTCCTTAAACTGTTCAATATATCCAATTTTTGTTCTTTTAGCTAACTTGCCGACCAATCATATCTTTTAACCAATACTTCATGATATATTTCTTTTCTCATACTCTAGAAAAAATTTCAAGTAACATCCTTCCTTAGGTCCTTTAATAGTTAAAAATAACTAACTTTAACAATCCAAATCATACATAAGTCCTTTCAAATGTTCAACATCTAATATAGTTTGATCACTTCATACTTTACCAATTTATACTTTGAAAAATCATACTACCATGAACATAGACTCACTATGAAGAACTTGAATTCTAACTTCAATCATAGAACTCAATTTTCCTTATCTTTCAACATTAACTCATACCATAAAGATCTTTATGAATTCATATATCTTAACTTATTATTGTTGATCCCTCTTTATAGACCTTACCATATTCCTTATAAAAAAATTCAGTTTATTGATTATCAAACTCAAAATTACAAAAAGAGCTTATCACCATATTCAAGCCGCACATATATAAATTTTTTTTCAAATATTACCCAATAGTTTTCTAACCTAGATCAATGACACGTAACATAATCACTATAACCAAAGCAGAATGGATGGGATCACGTGTCTTTGAATTACATTTTCCACTCTCTCGAAAGATATATTTTTGGACTTTACCATTAGAGTGAATGTCTTTGTTCTTGTATCTTTCTAAAGGCTAACCTACATCTCACTAATTTTATTTCTTTTCGACTCTAGCTCAAAAAAGTCTATAGAGAACTAAACTATACAAGTAATCTCTACATAATTCTATTTGACTAGTGTCTCAACACATACTACATCTTTTCATATGATCACGTTACCCATCAAATAATAGTAATTCATAACTTTTAAGATCTATAAGTCATTATTACCAAATCAAATTCATTTAATAAAAAATTCTTACCATATAATTGCATCCTGATCATAATCTATCGTGAATTCTTATCATCACTATGCTCAGTAGTCATTGCCATTATCTTGAAACCAACCTTATCATCGACATGTTACTTTATACCAATAGAGTTCAAAGGGCTAACCCAATTTTTTATATGCACTCTCCTATTAAAATCCTCCATTGTCTTCCCCCAAATTACTCGTTAGGACTTTCTATATCCATAAGCGTATCATTATAATATTGATTCACTCTCTTGGAGCCTATTATGAAATCACCAACCCTTATTTGAAATCCTTGAGACACATTTCACCACCAATGCAGTAGTCTTACCAAGGATCTACCACTTTTAACTTTTTTTTTTCTATCTTTATAGGCACTTCCTGTACCTGCTTCTCTTACTGGCATAATAGTCATTTTCTATGACTCTAATGATTTAACCTCTTCCTTTTTAGTCTATTAACACTCATCTTATATACTCACAGACACAAACTTGGACTATAATGGGAGTTGCCTCATTATCTATAGCTAGCCCCCTTGATCCAACTCTTAAAGGTAATAAAAAATGGTTACATCAGTCCATTCCACATTGACAACTCATTTATACTATATTGGTACCCGTAGTAAATCATAAACTTACAGTCTCACACAATTATATACCATTTGGATACACACTTAGGCCCTTTTCTTATCTAATGACTTAGCTTCAATTCACTATTTTCATCTAAAGGTCACCTTCACCGTATTTGTAACATCACACTTCTTTCCAGTCAACATCTTAATTTCTCGCTTATGTTATATCAAGCCTACTGGAGCAAATCTCCAACTAATAGTATCATTTTCATCATGTTATTGCCCTTATCATAATGCTCACCCAAAATTTAAGCTTAGGGTTTAGTGCTAAACATGTACATCCATACTCTTTACATACTGTACTAACTCTAAAATATTAGATAAAGTCAAGAAATGTTAAACCACTAAATCACATGATACAAAATCAACCTTTAACTCACAGTATATCAATGTATAGTCTATCATCACCCTCTCTTTTATAAGTTAAGTAGTATCTATCGTATCCACTGTACCTCTTTACCTAGCTAAGTTCATAACTTTTTAAATCTGATGTGATTCTTCTTTCAAAATCATGAGCCTAGTTTAGGTCTACCACCTTATGCCCTCTGCTCTTCTATTCAACACCTATACTTAATCTTTACTAACATAATGACATATCAACATCAACTCCTTTCTCATTTTAGTGTACTCCATCTCATACTAACTAACAACTCTTCCTCTACCTTCTATCATGAGAGTTAGATGATACTTACTACTTTTTAACCAATAATTCAGGAGGGACTTGACTTATCACCCAATTTATTAGCTTATCACAACATGATTCTTAACTACCTACTTCAATCATCTACTATTCTCACTCTTCATAGTTTTTATATCTTGCTAATTTAAGGATTCTTTTATCACTTATAGTTTACAAAAGCTTTCAATCACTTTCTTTCAGGAGGATCAAATACCACTAAGTATTCATAGCCATAACTTAACTACCCTCTCAAGGATAACATCTGATGAATGATTTGGAGAACAAAGTCTGGAAGTACATCATATTTGGTTGTAGCTCAAATGCATGATTCATATAAATAAGAATAAATTATTTTGGGTCAATTAGCTCAAACGCATGATTAATATAAATAAGAATGCATTATTTCGGATCGATAAACTTAAGCATGCTAGTTGGCTCCTCTCAAGCCTGACTCATTTTCTTTATTTTCTGAATACTTTATCTGAAGGTAACTCATTAATATTGATAAGAAAATCATGAACATCCTCAGATTTAATATCCCTGAGGAGATTGGGTTGGCTACTAGTCATCAAGGCTTATATACAATCGAGTAATATGTCTGTCTCCAAGGACACATCCATATGAGGGCTGAAATAGCTCCATGTTGCTCTAGGTCTAACCATTGTGAAAGAGAGTAAAAAAGATCAGATATCAATTTGTATCACCTAGATACCAATTAGATTCAAGTAATAACATAAAAGAAATGAAGAAGGGAGTTTTCTTGAGGTCCTGTAGCCTCTCTAAGAAAAGTAAAGGCATACCTGTACCATTCCACAAGATTCTACTAGACCTATACTTGTGTGATGGATCATTGAACCTAAAACTCTGATACCAAATTTGTCACGGCCGAAAATGAACCGCGAGTGGCACCCAGACCTAACCTCCTAATTAGGCGAATCAATGATACAAATCCCAAACTATACTAGCACTTTAACTTATGAAATACAATGATAATACGAAAACTCAAATTTATAAAATAAAAATAACAAAATCACTCAGTCTATTACACAGTGTTTCCCCAAAACCTGAAAGTCATCACATCAAGGACCTCTAATCTCAAATACAAAGTCTAAGAGTAGCAACACAAAGATAGATAAATAAAATAGTTTATGTCCGAGAAATAAAGACGTCATGTTATAACTATTAGAACCCAACACAAGCTAGAAGGTTAGCTCACCCTAAAATTTGATACACTGTTATGCCCTCGGAGGGTACCCTAGACTTGGCTGGCATCTAGAGATCATTGCTAGTCCCTAAGTGAACCACTTGACCTCATCACATCTATTCAATCAAGAAACTCTATAAATTCAGTGGAAGTCTAAAGATAGCAATAGGCGATCTAGTCTCAAAGAATATAAAGTAAATAAAAAGGCTAGTAGAAAGAAACTAGCTTAATATGTCTCAACATTAATACTCCAACTTTAGGAAGCCACTATCACTATCAAGTGGTGTCAATAACATACCCATGTGTCACAACTTGCCAGTCTTTTATAAAAATGAAAGAAGAATCTAGAGTCAAGGAGAATAAACTAGAGTCTTAGAGAGGTTTCTGAAAGATTCTAGAACATTATGGATAGCCCTTGATGCTCCTTGAAAGACTCTAGAAAGTTTTAGGGAAGTCTAAAGAGGACATGGAAAATCTAGAATAATGGAGTCAAGTGTAGGAAGCACTTAAAAGACTCTAGAATTATGTAGAGATTACTTGTAGACTTTAGTTCTTTCTAGACTTATATAGAAGATTCTAAAGTAGGGACTAAAGTGAAAATAACTTAGGGACTTGTAAGTAAATATTATTTGCACATAATCCCTTTAGGAGTAGTATAAATAGAGGGACCACACATTTGTACAAACCATCCATGAATTGTAGGCAATCTTCCTAAGCAATATATAAGTCTTCTTATAAAGCTCTCTTGTCTTCTAAATCTAGTGTTCCCTTAGCGATAAAAAAATTAAAGGCTTACTAGTATTTGCAAGATTGTGAAAGAATCATAAGCAAATCGGCTAGTGTCGCATAGAAGTCCTAGCGAATCTCTAAGCCCGTCAGACTGACACAGAGCAAGGCCAGAACAATCCACTCGCTCTCGATTGCAGAGTTGAGTGAGAATTAATGAGGCAAAGATCCTGTCAGTTTCACGCTCGACAAAGGATGGGTCGCAAGGGTAGAAGTTTCCATATAAGCAGTAGAGTTATTGGGTAAGTACTTGAATATGTTCGATGACAAGTTCCAAACCTTATAGAAGTTCACCTTTGAGGATAATGATAACATCCAAAGAGAGTTAGGTGTACATCAGGCGGCAAAGTACAAGCTGAGAAAGACCTTCACTTCCTTAGAGTGCCAGCTCGTGGAGGCACTGAGTAAGATGGAGGCTATGAGCGCCACCATGAAGACTATGGGTGCCATCATGGAGGCTATGAGTGTAAGGATGAGGACACTTGAGAAAGGTGTGGCTGATGGGAGATGGGTAGGGATTATTAGAGAAAGGGAGGCCAAGATCGAGGCTCCCAAGCCACTTGTCTTCAAAGTCCCCCGAGAAGCGCAAGAGGTGGAGAACTTCTTGTGGTACTTGGAGAATTACTTCAAGTGTAAAAAGATGAGGAAAGATGAGATGAAGATCAACACAACCATTTTGTATCTGGTGGAGATGGCCATGTTATGGTGGAAATAAAAGGAGTTGGAGATAGGGAAGGGACTATGCACCATTGATATATGGAAGCAGTACAAAAGCGAGTTCAAGAAGGCCTTTTTCCCAAACAATGTCATCTATGAGGCAAAGTGAAAGTTCAGGAAGCTGAGGCAGATAGATAGCATAAGGGCCAACATGAAAGAGTTTGCTACCCTTACGCTCCAGATCCCCAACCTCACGGATGATGATATGATGTTCCACTTTATGGATGACCTACAGAATTAGGCTAGGACGGAGTTGGAGCACCGGTAAGTTAGAACAGTTAATGAGGCCATCACATAGATGGAGGCTTTGACATATTCTCGCATATCAGGGGAGATAAAGACTGGGAAGAAGAGTCTGATGGTACTTATGACCAAGGTGGGGGAGATAGTGGCAAAGACGAGGGTTGACAGCCACATCCCAAGTATCATGACACCGATAGGCCTGATAACAAAAGGTCCAGGCGACAAAGCAGTGGAGAGGCTAGGGCACAACACTAGAAAGGGCTTAAGTACAACATATATGGAGGGCCGCATAGTTATAAGATGTGCCCCGAACTGAAGAGCCTTGGTGCTATACTACGAGAATGGAAGGAGCAGAAGGGAAGGAGGAGGCACCCAAATTGGGGGAAGATTTGACCATGGCCTGGGTAGGTGTGATTGGGCTATGCAGAGCGATCACGCAGCAACAAAAGAAGCCAAAGGAGTATCGTGTGCAGTATGCTAACATCATGATCAATAGACAACCCACTCGTGCCATGGTTGACACAGCTGCAGAGTTTAACATCGTGACTAACTTCGCGACAACCAAGTTAGGGCTAAAATATAACCTAACTATTATGGAACTTAGGACAATCAATGCACGAATGACTCCTATGTGTGGAGTATCTGAGGGAGTTGACATAGCATTGGGTGAGTGGAATGGCAAGACCAACTTCCATTTCGCCCCAATAGATCTCTTTGACATCATCCTTGGGCTGGATTTTTTCCAAAAGTGTCATGTGGTAATCAATCCCTACATATAACAACTCGTAGTCTTGGAGCAAGGAGGTTCCTGCATGGTGCCCCTAGTTAAGATGCCTAAGCTAGAGGGGCAAGTACAACTATTGGCCTTACGACTTCTGGAGGGGTTCTAGGATGAAAAGCCATTGTTGTGTTCTACGCCTGCTAAGAGAAGCCGTCAAAAGAAGCCAAGCAGGAATAGGGACAACCAACCAAAGCAGTAATCCTTGGGTATTGAAAGAGGCAAACTCCAGAGAATACCATAGAGGGATGACATGGAGACTTGCGATAGTCCAAAGGTAGAGATTGGGAGTTCTAATAGTAGCATTGCACCAAGGATGTCACAACATCAGGTGGGGGAGAGTGACACAACTTGCCAGTCTTTTATAAAAAAGAAGGAAGAGTCTAGAGTTAAGGAGAAGAAACTAGAGACTTGGAGAGGTTTCTAGAAGACTCTAGAACATTGTAGATAGCCCTTGAAGCTCCTTGGAAGACTATAGAAAGTTGTAGGGAAGACTTGGAAAATCTAGAATAATGTAGTCAAGTTTAGGAAGCACTTAGAAGACTCTAGAGTTATGTAGAGATGACTTGTAGTCTTTAGTTCTCTCTACACTTGTATAAAAGATTCTATAGAGAGGACTAAAGTGCAAATAATTTAGGGACTTATAAGTAAATATTATTTGCACATAAGCCCCTTAGGAGTAGTATAAACAAAGGGACTACTCATTTGTACAAACCATCCAAGAATTGTAGGCAATCTTCCCAAGCAATATACAGGTCTTCTTAATAAGTTCTCTTGTCTCATAAATCAAGCGTTCCCTTAGGGATCAAAAGTTTAAAGGCTTACTAGTATTTGCAAGATCATTAGCAAATTGACTAGTGCTGCATAGAAGTCTTAGCGAAGATCTATGTCCATGACACATAGCTACCTCAAAATAAAATAAAGCTAACTCAAAGTCTAACTCTAATAGCAAGATGAAAATAATGCAATGACCCTCCGAAGTAAGGAAGGCTCATCAACTCAGCTGAAACGCTCATATCCTCAATAGTGCACCTATTGATGAACTCTAGTACCTACCTCTGCATCAATGATATAGTCCAAAAGAGGACATCAGTACTTGGAATGTACTGGCATGTAAAATAGCTGAATGTACCAAAAATAGGTAGAATAATATAGAATAACATCAACTCAACATACTACTCAATTAGAATGTTAAATATCTATCTAAAGCAAGAACAAAGAGTAGACAAGTGACCCATCAACTAAATTAGGACCATTAACCAAATCAAACCTCATCAATCAACTCAGCCTCAACTCAAAAGGAACTCAACCCAACTCATCTCAACTCAACTTGACTCAGAGTAATCAATAGAGGAACTTTCTGGGACTTTATTAAAAAATAATCACTTATGAGCTAGTGGTTGCATAATAATCCTGCTGATGTTGCCACAACCATTCCATACTTTCCAAGTAAGAAACAAATATGATCCACAAGGGATCTAAACTCTACTTGTCTATTGTTTTAGGGACTTTATATTGAGCGAGGACCATGCAATGTAATGGTTCAATCCTCGTACTACGCTTGTTGACGTAGTTAATGAGTAATGGTGGGACTCACTCTTACCCATTTTTGTGATCAATGCTCCTCCAAAGACTCAATACTCATAAGACTCTTTCTCATGTCAATTAGCCTCATAGAGACACTCATCAACTCAATTGGTCTCATGGAGACGCTCATTATCTCATTAACTCTAATACTTCAAGGACTTTAACTCATCTCAGTTAAGTCAATTCTCATTATGATCTCAAAGACTCAGGTCATCATTTTAGAATATGTCATTTAGATAGAACTCGAGAACTAGTTATGAAGGCTCATATGATCATCAAGCTCAAGTAACTCAATCTCATACTCATATCAAGATTACTATCAACATGCTCAAGTTAAGGCTCTAGACTCTATCCCTAGGTTCATTCATGCATGCTTTCACAAATCAACATATAAGGTTTATACAATATCTCATGAAAAATAATCAATTCAAGAAAAAAGTTTATGATGATCATCAACATATGAAAATACATGAAATAGATATAATTTTCAATAAAAAATAAAGAGAATATTTCAAGAAACATATATGTGGACTCATGGACTCTCAACTCCTCTATTACCATTTCTGGGGCACATGTGTGAACAATCCCACATTTTAGTTTTGCTTTACATACCTGATGTGAAGCCTTTGACAATGATCCTCAAGAATTCACCTCGAACTCCTCAATTTTTATGCTCCTCTTCTCTTCTCTTCTCTTTTTCCATAGTTGTTTTCATCAAGAACTCAGAAAGGACTTAGGATGTGGTTTAAAACCCTTTTTACTCTCAAAATGACCCACTTAGATCATGTTTTGAGTCTAGAAGGGGTAGAAAAAGGTCTGCAATGCACATCATGAAATTAAAAAAAAATTTCCATCTCAGAACATGGGGTCCGCATTGCAGACCCTACACTATTTAGGTGATTTTCACCAAAAATTCTCCGAATAAGCTTCCCAATCCCGTAGAATATTTTTGGTATAAAATTAAGTGTTGGTCCACGGTAGGTACGCGTCGCACACCTATTATGCACCCTCACTGCTTTTTTATTTTCACATCAAAAATTATCTTTTGATTAGATTGCTCTAAAAATCAATCAAGACCACTTTACCACTCAATTATTTTTCATGCTGATCGCATATCCAGCCTCAGATTTGCTATCGTAGCATGGGAAGATGTGTTATGAGCACATTTCTCCTCTAGGGGTATTTTGATAATTTTACCATATGTTATATTATCTCCCCCTTGGAATCGTTCATCCTTGAATGATGAGTAAAGATGGATATCAAGGCATGAATAAACTCAAGACTCATGTCAATATTCACTAAACAACTCAAACTCTCGACTCTTCGTCAATCTCAATAAACTCTACTCAGACTCAATAATGGAAACATTGATTTACTCAAGGGTAAGAACATTACCTTCAACATTCTCATCAGTAGGCATGAATAGATGCAAATATTTAGCTCTTATCTCTGCTTCACGCATGGCTTCCTTAATAAATTGATTTCTCCACAAGACTTTGACTGAGGCGATCTCTTTGGTTCTCAACTTGCAAACCTAACGATCAAGGATTTTTAGACCATAATCTTCTCATAAGACAATCTATCCTTTACTCCAATACTTTCAACAAGGATCAGAAGGGCGGGATCTCAAAAGCACTTATTCAACATCGAGATATGGAATACTTGATGAATGGCATCTAACTCGGAAGGCAACTCTAACTCATAAGCAACCTTCCCAATCCTCTTCATAATCTGATAGGGACCAATATAGTAAGGACTCAATTTCCCCTTCTTCCTAAATCTCATGACAACCTTCATAGGTGACAATTTAAAGTACACCTAATCATTTACCTCGAACTCTAAGTCCCTTCTCCTTATATCGGTGTAATACTTTTAACAACTGTATGTAGTCTTCAACCTCTCTTTTATGACCTTTACCTTCTTTATCGATTGTTGGACAAGATCAGGTCCGATTAACCCAGCTTCTCTAACCTCAAACCACCCGATTGGTGATCCATATCTCCTCCCATACAAAGCTTCATAGCGAGCCATTTGAATGCTTGTATGACAACTATTGTTATGTGCAAATTCAATCAAAGGTAAGTGACCATCCCAATTTCCTTTGAAATCAAGTATGCAGGCTCTTAATATATCCTTTAATGTCTGAATTGTGCGTTCTTCTTGGCCATCTATCTGTGGATGAAAGGCTGTACTCAGATTTACTTTTCTACCCAATCTATTTTGGAAAGATCTCCAAAATTAGGAAGTGAATTAGGCTCCTCTATTTAAAATGATGGACAAGGGAACTCCATGCAACCTCACGATATCCTGGATGTATAACTTGGCATACTCCTCAGTAGTGTTAGTTATCTTAACTGCTAAGAAGTGGGCTGATTTGGTCATCCTATCCACGATCACCCATATCAAATCATTTTGCTTTCGAGACCTTGGTAGACCAATAATGAGGATGATATCCCATTTCAATTCAGGAATCTCAAAGTTATTTACCAATCCACATGGTCTTTGATGCTCAACCTTAACTTGTTGGCAGTTCAGCACTTGGAAACAAACTCAGCAATATCCCTCTTTATTCCACTTCACCAATAGACTTCCCTCAAGTCATGATATATCTTGGTAGAGCCAAGATGAATGGAATATCTAGAGCTATGGGCTTCAGCAATGATTCTATCTTGAATACCATCCATATCTGGAATGCGCAATCTACTCTAGTATCTCAACACTCCATCTCCCCCTTTGGTGAAGATCATCAGTTTCTGTTTATGGACGACCTTCTTCAATTGAAGTATGATAGGATCTTGGTCTTGCATTTCTTTCACCTCTACCACTAAAGATGAAGTAGACCTATTCTGAATATTAACTCCTCACTCATCATTCTCCTAAAGTTGAACTCCCAATCGAGCTAATCGATGCATTTCCTTATCTAGATCCTTCTTCCCTTCCTCAACATAGGTTGTGCTACCTATTGGCAATCTGCTAAGAGTATCAACAACAATTTTAGTTTTACTTGGGTGGTAGAGAATGCTCATACCATAATCTTTGAGCAACTTTAACTATGTCCTCTATTTTAGGTTGAGCTCTTTCTGACTAAAGACATACTGCAGGTACTTGTGGTCAGTGAACATATCCACATGCACTCCAAAAAAGTAGTGGCGCTAGATTTTAAGTGTAAACACCACCGCTGCTAACTCAAGATCATGGGTCAGATAGTTTCTCTTATAAATCTTAAGTTGTATGGAAGCATAGGCTATCAGTTTCCCTCTCTGCATTAGGACACATCCCAATCCAACTTTTTAAGCATCACAATAGATTATAAAGTCCTCTGTCCCATCGTGCAAGGTTAAAATTATTGCAGTAGTTAGTCTCGTGTTTAACTCTTGGAAACTTTTCTCACATTCATCAGACCACTGAAACTTGAACTTTTTCTGAGACATTTTTGTCAATGTTGTGGATAGAAAAGATAATCCATCAACAAATCTATGGTAATATCCTATCAACCCCAAGAAATGCCTTATGTCATTTGGAGAGGTCGGTCTGGGCCAGTTCTTAACAGCTTCAATATTTTGGGCATTTACTTGAATTCTATTACCGGAATAGCATGGCCTAGGAAGGCCAATGAATTAAGTCACAACTCATGTTTAGAGAATTTTGCATATAACTCATGGTCCTTGAGGGTCTGAAAGATAACTCTAAGGTGATTGGCATGCTCCTCCTTATCTCTCAAATACACCAAAATGTCATCGATGAACATGATCACAAATATATCCATAAAATTGTCTGAACACCCTATTAATCAAGTCCATGAAGGCTGTAGGTGTATTTGTCAACCCAAAAGACATAACCAAGAACTCAAAATGGTCATATATATTCCTAAAGGCTATCTTTTAAATATCGCATTTTTCTCTCTTTCAATTGATAGTATACAGATCTGAGGTCTATCTTTGAGAAACAAGAGGCAGATCATCTATTATTGGGAGAGGATACTTATTCTTTATTGTGACCTTGTTCAGTTGCCTATAGTCAATACGCATTCTGAGAGATCCATCTTTTTGTCGCACGAATAGGACAAGGTCACCCCAAGGTGAAACACTCGGCCTTATAAAGTCCTTCACTAGCAGATCTCTCAATTGATCTTTTAACTCTTTTAACTTAGCGGGGGCCATCCTATAAGGTAGAATTAAGATAGGTTGGGTATCGGGAAGAACATCAACCCCAAAGTCAATCTCCCTATCAAGAGAGACTCTAGGTAGATCTTCAAGGAACATTTCAGGAAACTCATTCACAACCAGGACTGACTCAAGATTAGGAGACTCAATATCATCAGACTTAACTTACTTATAGTGATAGGTACAACCTTTGGAAATCAGCTTTTTGGCCCTAAGGTAGGAGATAAACCTTCCCTTAGGTGCAACAAAATCACCTCTTCACTTTAGAACCAGTTCATTCAGGAATTGGAACTGAACAATTGGGCTCTATAATTAATAGAGGCATAACAAACATATAGCCAGTCTATGTCAAGGATTACATTAAAATCAATCATCTCAAACTCAACCAAATCAATAAAAGTATCCTTATTATGGATGGATAGTACACAAGCTCTATTGATTCTCTCAGCTCGAATAGACTTACCCATTGGAGTACAAACATCAAAGGCTTCAAGAAGACTCTCAAGGGTTTTATTAAATCTACTAATGACATAAGGAGTTACAGATGAAAATGTGGCACCAGGATCCATCAAAACATAAAAATCAAAAGAAAAGACTCAAATCATTCTCATTACAATATCTGGGGAGTTCTCCTATCTTGGCGACGACCTATGGCATACAAGCGATTTGTGGCTCTGCTTACACCTGACGTAGTAACTATCTGGGTTCCTCTAGCTAGCCAGTCTAGTGTAGAAGATTGAGCCAATTTAGCTCACTTTGGATAGTCTCTCTGGTAATATCCCACTTGACCACACCAAAAACATGCATCACTTCTCTCACGACATTTACCCAAGTGTAATCTGCAACACTTACCATATGGTGGTTTACCCTATGAACCTTGAGCCATACTAGGTTGTGACTAAGATACATGTGATCCAATTTTCTAAGACCTATGATCATTCCTGATTCTGGGAAGAAGTGCACTAGTAAATGATGGTGCTGGCCCGGAATAAAATCTATAACCCTTCCCTCTTTTTCCACCCTCATATTTGGATCTCTTAGCCTTCTTACTTCTGGACTCTTCTATGTCATGCTATCTTTCCTCATTAAGTTGTTTCACAAAAGTCATCAATCTCTCGATGTCCATATCACTTACAAGCATTTCTACCCTCCCATATCTCTTTGGTACTCTGTTCATCCTATCAACATGCATCCTCGTTCTCCCTCTCATGTCAGTAACCATATCTAGAGCATAGCAAGATAGATGAGTGAACTTAAGTCCATACTCTTGCACAGTCATAGAGCCCTGTTTCAGATTCAAGATCTTTCTTACCTTGGCCTCATTTCGTTCTCTGGGAAAGAAGTGCCCCAAGAAAGTTTCCTCAAACACTGGCCAAGTCAACAATAGGGCATTCTCTCCTCTACCCTTATTCCATTGATCAAAACATAGCATGGACACACCTTTGAACTGTTAGGAAGCCAGTTGAACTTTTTTAGCATCAGCCACATGCATTACTTGGAACACTTTTTGAAGCTCCTCCACATAGTATTTAGGATTCTCATTGGATGCAGACCTTGTGAACTTAGGCGGATTCATCCTCAAGAATTCCCAAACTCTAGATATGTCATGTGCATCTTATCTACCCACTTCTTATCTCGCAACATATGCTGTAACATCCTAGGATAGAGTTTGAATAGCCTGGCGGAGCTCAGCATTGGAAATCTCAGCATGTGGGGGTTGTTCAATAGGAACAACTAGATTCACAAGCTCCTCATGTCCTTGAGCTCAGACTGGTTAATATTCTGCTTTGCGAGATGTCCTCTACCTTTGACGGCTGTTCGGGAAGGCATGATCATAACTCTGCAACACAGAGAACATGAATTAGAAGAGAACTTTTCATATAGTATAACTTTATAACATGATTTAGAACATGAAAGAAGTGAAACAATTTCTAATGTCCTGTCGTCTCCCTATTATGAATGTGGAGCTATTTACACTAATAATAAGGACTGTACTAGACATGACTTCATAGACTTCTTAGGGCACGTGAAATCTATGCTCTGATACCAAGTTTGTCACACTCCAGGAGGGTACCATAGACGTGGCTGGCACCCAAAGACTACTGCTAGTCTCCAAGTAAATCACTTAGCCTCATCGCATCCATACAATCAATAAACTCTATAAAATCAGAGGAAGATTAAAGAGAGCAATGGGTAATCTAGTCTCAAATAATATCAAGCAAATAAAAAGGATAGTAGAAAGAAACTAACTCAATAAGTCTCAACGTCAATACTCCAACTCTAGTGTATGAAGCATTTATTATCAAGTAGTGCCAATGACAGACCCATGGTGCCATTGATAGCCCCGTGGTGGCTAACTCAAAACAAATAAAGCTAACTTAAAGGCTAATTCTAATAGCAAGATGATAATAATACAATGACCCTCCAAAGTAATAGAGGCTCACCAACTCATCTGAAATGCTCAGATCCTTAATGGTGCGCCTATTGATGGCCTCTAGTACCTGCCTCTACATTATAAAATAATGCAGTCTAGAAGGGCACATCAGTACTTCGAATGTACTGATATGTAAAATAGCCAAATCTAACAGAAATAGGTAGAATAATATAGAAAAACATCAATTCAACATAATACTTAATCAGAATGTCAAATGTCTATATAAAGAAAGAATAAATAGTAGATAAGTGACCCATCAACCAAATCAAACCTCATCAATCAACTCAGACTCAACTCAAAATGAACTCAACTCAACTTATCTCAACTCAACTCGACTTAGAGTACTTAATGAGGGAACATTCTAGGAGTTTCTCTTATTCGGTAATAATCATTTATGAATTAGTGATTATACAACAATCCTACTAATGTTACCATAGACATTCCATACTCTCTAGGTAAGGAATAAATATAATCCACAATGGATCTAAACTCTACTATTTGCTATTGTTTCATGGACTTTATCTTGAGGAAGGATCATGTGATGTGATGGTTCAATCCCCTTCCTACGCTTGGCTACATAGTTAATGAGTGCGAGTGAGGCTTACTCTTACCCATTTTGGTGCTTGATATTTCTCCCAAAACTCAATGCTCTTAAAACTCTTTCTCATGTCAATTAGCCTCATAGAGACACTCATCAACTCAATTGGTCTCATGGAGACTCTTATTATCTCATTAACTCAACTCAAGGGTCCTCTAATACTTCAAGGACTTTAACTCATCTCAGTTAAGTCAATTCTCATTATGATCTCAAAGACTTAGGTCATCATTTTAGAATAAGTCATTTAGATAGAACTCAAGAACTAGTTATGAAGGCTCATATGATCATCAAGCTCAAGTAACTCAACCTCATACTCACATCAAGATTACCATCAATATGCTCAATTCAAGGCTCTAAACTCTATCCCTAGGTTCATTCATGCATGCTTTCACAAATCAACATATAGGGTTTATACAATATCTTATGAAAAATATTCAATTCAAGAAACAAGTTTATGATAATCATCAACATATGAAAATTGTGACACCCCATAACTTTACGCTCTTGTGTATCCATGTTTCAAGCCTCACTTGGTTAGATTAGGGTTGTATTAGGTTCATGGGAGACTTCTAGTACCTAAACAAGTTCAAGACTTTCCTAAAAGCTGAGTTTGGTATAATGGTTCATGCAAGGGTCAACTTTAAATAGATATAACTCTTGGCACATTTCGAACTAGGTGGCCTAAAACATGGTAAATGAAAGACCTTTGAGTTATATTTGCAATAAACTTGGTTTCATCTCATTCTGATTTCAGATGAATGAGTTATGACCATTTCTGTGAGACCCTCTAGTGCAGTGAAGCCCCACGGGCACCCATACAGGTAGTGTGGTCTTGTATGGGTCATGGGAAATGTTGGGGATGAAAAATATGGTGGTGAGATGAATTATTGGTCCATGACTAGTGGCATGGGTCATGTTACTCACCACTAATAGTGAGGAGGGGAGTGGAGGTGTTTTAGGAGGCTTGGCTAGGCGTGGGTGGCATTGGAAGCTAAGGCATAGCCATGACTGCCTTATATAGCTCGTGTGAGGGGTATGAGCTGTGGCACCTTAGAATATACTAGCCTACAACATTTTCTTCTCTAAGTGATGTTGGATGGACTAGTAAACTATCTATGTAATGCTACATGGTCTGTGAAAGTGGCCATCAAAGTGACGTCGACGCTAACTTTTTCTGAAGTGTTCCAATTCCATTTTTCTATCTTGGTCTTGTCTTATGGGCACTCCACATGAACCGAGGAGTGACACATAGCTAGTGAAGTCTCTAGTAAGATGATACTTTTCCAATTTTTCCATCTGTTCACTAGTGACATTTTTCATAAATTTTAATTATTCTATTGACCTTTTTAGACTTCCAATGCTTATCTTAACCTTCCTAAAAGACCTGAACAAGGTTCCAAAGGATCAAACCCATTACTCTAATCTCAAATACACTCTCAATTCACTCAAAATCCTCCATCAAGCTCTAATTCAATTTCAAGAAAACCCAAGAACAAGATTGGATTCAAAGATCATTTCCAAGCCTCTATTCTTCCCAATCTCAATTCCAAGCAACTATAGACCTAAGGTATATGATGTTGAACCATTAGGTCCTTCTACCCATGGTGCCTAAATCCTCTTTTTAATTAATATTTAATGATTTAAAGTTTATTTTACAAATGGATTTTCTAGTATGAACATGTCTATGAACTATGTTAAAGCTATGAAAAGTTGTGACTGTTTTGCCATGTTTTGAGCTATAAATCTTGGATCTATTGTAAGATTTGATGAGAGATTTTGATGTATATTTCTTAAGGGTGTTGTAAGTATTGATTTATGGTTTTATAATGGATTTACTTTCATGAATTCATATCTAAATTTCATGGTCTTAAAGTACCATCACATGAATTGATAAAATGTTCGATTATGGTTTCTTGAGGAATTGAAGGTCCAATGCATTTCTTATGAGCTATATGACATTATGATGATTATATGATGATGAAATGATGATTGAAATGTAATGGTTTGATGAGCTAGTTTGATGAAATGCTTAATCCGAAAAGGGATGGGCTCCCATAAGGAAGGTCACTTAATCCAAAGAGGGATGGGCTCCCGTAAGGGAGGCCACTTAATATGAAGAAGGATGGGCTGCTGTAAGGAAGGCCACTTAATCTGAATAAGGATGGGCTCCCATAAGGAAGGCCACTTAATTCGAAAACGGATGAGCTCCCGTAAGGAAGGTCACTTAATTCGAAAAGGGACGGGCTCTCGTAAGGAGGGCCACTTAATCCAAAAAGGATGAGCTCCCATAAAAAAAGTCACTTATTCCAAAAAGGGATGGGCTCCCATAAGGAAGGTGGCTCCAAAAGATCTTATGTTATGTAGGTTGAGGCTTCTTTATACATTTATATTATGATCTATGTAAGATGAATGATTTGCAAAGTATGACTTACTTAAGAGTTGGTTATACATGGCATACTGTTATTTTGCTATCTATTAGTTATTATTATTCATTTTTATTATGATGCCTATCTCTTGTTGCATTGCATCCCATATACTTAGTATATTCAAATGTACTAACGTATACTCTATGCCTATATGATGTTACCATGTAGGAATTGGAGCTCTATTTAATCATCATCATCCTCCATATGGCTAGTGGTATCCATTCAAGCTAGTTGGTGAGTCCTCATATGGGAGGGCAATATCTATGTTCTTAAGCTCTGTATTAAAGACTATCCTTCTTTTTTGTATACTTTTACTGTGAGAGTGAGCCAAGTTGCTTGACTTGTCTCCCGTTAAGTCCTATGTTAGAGGTGTTGTCGGGAAAGTTATATATTATGCTTGAGCTTTGACTTACTTATGATATTCAAGCTATTTAAATATGAGTCTCTCCATAGTCCTAATTCCCCTTATATAATGATATCTACGAGACTTATTTGGGGTTCCTTCGGGTTCTCCATTCACCGGTCACGTCGAGGCCCTAGACTTAGGTCATGAAAAAGATGGTATCAGAGCACTAGGTTGATAAATCCTCAGGATCCAACATACCATGTCAATTAGAGTCTATTCATGGTTGTGAAGCGATCCACAACTTTGAATAGAAGACTATGAGGCATTTTAGGAAATGTTTCCCTACTTCATATTTTAAGTTATGCTATAGAGTTAAGTTTTTTCCCGCTAATGATTGTTCTTTGCTCTTCTACTTTATCAGGCCACTTCAAGTAATAAGGGGAAGGAAGGTAAGTTGAAGGTTTTGATTTTTATGGATCCGAGTTTTATTATTTTTTTCATTATTCTTTTGGTTACTAGTGGGCTTCTTGTGTGTCCCGAGTTATGATTTGAATCTTTGGTTTCTATCTCTTAGTTGAGTATATGGTTGCTAGAAAGTCCATAAGTGTTGATCCATGTTCATCTTGCATTAGGTTTTCCCTTGTGACTTGTTAGAGTTGGTTTGGTGGCTTGTGGTGTTATACTTGCTATGGGATAGTTGCATGTTGGTTGTGTATTCATGGAGATTGGTTAATTTATGCATTGGCTATGTTTATGGGTTTCATGAATAGGGTCTTAAAATCCTACCTTGGTATGTTTGTGGTGGTTTCTAGTGATGAGGTATTGATTTATTTAGAGCTTGTGGGTCATTTGGTAGGAGATTGGTTGCTAAATATGATAAGTGTGCTTTGTGGATAATAAGAAGGTGGTTAGAATTCTTTAAGGATTATGAAATAAGTGTGCTTTAGTTTTTTTTCGAGTAAGGATAGCATTGTGGTTGGTGCTCTAAGTAGGGTTCCTATGGGTAGCTTAGCATATATGGATAATGGTGGCAAAGAGGAGACTAGTGGGTCCATCAGTTGGATAGGTTCGAAGTAGGTTAAGGGAAATTGGGAATGATAGTATAGTGTCCTTAGTGATTCTGAATCTTCTTGGGTTAAGAGATCTAGATTTGGCAAGGCTTGATTCTGCCTTGTTAAAGTTGGAAGTTTTGGGTGAGAAAATGATAGAGTGGAGGTTGTCTCCCAAGGGAGTGATGGTAGCTATGGTACTAAGTGTGTTAGGTAAATTTAATGTTGACACTTGAGTTGAGGGATTATGATTCCTTATAAAGTGTAGTGGGAGGATTGATAAGGTTGCATAAGTTTGGGGATTTTCCTATAGATGTAGATATGGTTCGCCCAGTTCTTCATGCTTCTAGGTGGATGGGATTTGTTGGTGACACTAGTGTTATAAAACTCTTTGAAGTTGTGGGTGATGGGGAGGATAAGTTGGCTTAGAAGGAGGTCTCGATAGATGTGTTGGATGGATGAGTGGGGAGGTTGATTAATGAGGATGTGGTGTTCATTAAGGCCCTTTGGAAGAGTCATCTATTGGTGTGTGTTTCTCAGGGAGTTGGTGCGGGCGTGGAGAAGCAATATTTCATTCTATTCAAGTTCATGATGACATGTCAAGTCCTTTTTATGATTCCAAGTCTCAAGCATTGGCCCTTATGTCATTGTGTGAATTCATGTTCATACTAATAAGATTATGAGAATTTTCAATGTACATGTTGAACTTTCCTTGGAAATCATGTTTATGTGCATTGTTGTATTCATGTTTGGGTAAAGTCTTCATGACTACTTTCCTTGTGTATGTTTCTTTGACATTCGAGGACGAATGTTCCGAAAGAGGAAATATTGTGATACCTCATAACTTTATGCTCTTGTGTATTCATGTTTCAAGCTTCATTTGGTTAGGTTGGGGTTGCATTAGGTTTATGGGAGACTCCTAGTACCTAAACGAGTTCAAGACATCCCTAAAAGCAAGGGTGATGGTTCATGCAAGGGTCAAATTTAAATAGGCATAACTCTTGGCATATTTGAAACTAGGTGTCAGACAATATGTCAAATGAAAGACCTTTTATTTAGCTTTGCAACGCACTTGGCTTCACCCTATTCTGATGTCAGATGGAGGAGTTATGACCATTTTTGTGAGACCCTCCTGTGTAGTGAAGCCCCATGGGCACCATACGGGCAGTGTGGCCTTCTACGGGTCGTGGGAAATATTTGGGGCTGGAAAATGGCGTGGTGAGGATAAGTCTTGGTCCAAGACCAATGTACTTGGTCTTGTGACTCACCACTGGTCGTGAGGAGGAGCGTAAAGGTGTTTTAGGAGGCTTGGCTAGGTGTGGGTGGCATTGGAAGCTAAGGCATGGAAGACGACTGCCTTGTACGGCTCGTGGGAGGGGGTACGGGCCGTGGCACCTGGGTGTGTGCTGGCCCGCAAAATTTTCTATCTAAGTGAGGTGGGATGGACCAGTAAATGGTCCGTGTAATGCTACATGATCTGTGTAATGCTACACGGTCTGTGTAATGCTACAAGGTCCGTGAAAGTGGCCGTCAAAGCGATGTCGACGCTATCTTTTTCTAAAGTGCTCCAATTCCATTTTTCTATCCAGGTCTTGTCTCACGGGCACTCCACATGACCCGTGGAGTGCCATAGGTCCAGTGAGATGACACTTTGCCAATTTTTCCAGTCGTTGAGTAATGGCGTTTTTCGTAAATTTTAATTATTCTATTGACCTTTTTAGTCTTCCAGTGCTATCTTAACCTTCCTAAAAGACCTGAACAAGGTTCCAAAGGATCAAACTCATTACTCTCATCTTAAATACACTCTCAATTCACTCAAAATCTTCCATTAATCTCCAATTAAATTTCAAGAAAACGCAAGAACAAGATTGGATTCATAAATCATTTTCAAGCCTCCATTCTTCCCAATCTCAATTCCAAGCAACTCTAGACCTAAGATATGTGGTGTTGAACCATTTGGTCCTTCCACCCATGGTAACTAAATCCTATTTTAATTAATATTGAATTATTTAAAGTTTATTTTACAAATGGATTTTCTAGTATGAACATGTCTATGAACTATGTTAAATCTATGTAAAGTTATAACTGTTTTGCCATGTTTTGAGCTATAAATCTTGGATCTATTATATGATTTGATGAGGTTTTTTGATGTATATTGCTTAAGGGTGTTGCAAGGTATTGATTGCTGATTTTACAATGAATTTATTTGCATGAATTCATCTATAAATTGCATGGTATTATACTACCATTTCACACCCTCCAAGTGTTTGATAAAATGTTCGATTATGGTTTCTTGAGGAATTGAAGGTCCAATGCATGTCTAATAAGCTGAATGACATTATGATGATTATATGATGATTATATTATGATTGAAATGTAATGGTTGGATGAACTAGTTCTATGAAATGCTTGATCTGAAAAGGGACGGGCTCCTATACGGAAGGTCACTTAATCCGAAGAGGGACGGGCTCCCATAAGGAAGGCCACTTAATATGAAGAGGGACAGGATCTCGTAAGGAAGGCGAATTAATCTGAAGAAGGATGGTATCCCATAAGAAAGGCCACTTAATCCAAAAAGGGAAGAGCTCATGTAAGTAAGGTACTTAATTCGAAAAGGGACGGGCTCCCCTAAGGAGGGCCACATAATCTAAAAAGGAATGGGCTCCCGTAAAGAAAGTCACTTAGTCCGAAAGGACAGGCTCCCATAAAAAAGGTGGCTCCAAAAGGTCTTATGTTATGCTAGTTGAGGCTTCTTTACATATTTATATTATCATCTGTGTAAGATGAATGATTTGCAAAGCATGACTTACTTAAGAGTAGGTTATACATGCCATATTGTTATTATGCTATCTATTGGTTATTATTATTCATTTTTATTATCATGCCTATCTCTTGTTGCATTGCATCCCACATACTTAGTACATTCAAACGTACTAACGCATACTCTATGCCTACATAATGTTACCATGTAGGAAGTAGAGCTCCATTTGATCCTCCTCCTCCTCCACGTGGCTAGTGGTATCCATTCAAGCTAGTTGGTGAGTCCTCATGTATGAGGGTAATATCTATGTTCTTAAGCTATGTATTAAAGACCATCCTTCTTTTCGGTATACTATTACTATAAGGGTGAGCCAAGTTGCTTGTCTTGGCCCTCGCTAAGTCCTATGTTAGAGGTATTGTTATGCAAGTTATGTATTATGCTTGAGCTGTGACTTACTTATGATATTCAAGCTATTTAAATATGAGTCTCTCCCATAGTCCCAATTCCCCTTATTTATGTTTCTTACATTGTTTGGCATTGCTTCTGCGACCAAAGATGTGTAATCATATGCTACGAGGCTTATTTAGGGTTGCTTAGGGTTCCCCATTTGCCGGCCACGTCTAGGCCCTAGGATTGGGTAGTGACAAAAATACATGGAATAAATATAATTCTCAAGAAAATAATGAAGAAAATATTTCAAGAAACATATATGTGGACTCATGGACTCTTAACTCCTCTATTACCATCTATGGGGCACATGGGAGAACAATCCCATGCTTTAGTTTAGCCTTTCATGCCTGGTGTGAAGCTTTTCATAATGATCCTCACGAATTCTCCTCTAACCCCTTAATTTTTACTCTTCTTTTCTATTCTCTTTTGCTCTAGTATTTTTCAAGAACTTAGAAAGGACTTAGAATGGGGTTTAAAACCCTTTTTGCACTCAAAATGACCTATTTGGATCGTTTGTTAAGTTTAAGAGGGGTTCGAAAAGGTCTAGAATGCCCCAGACGAAATTAAGAAAAATGTTCATCTCGAAACATGGGTTCCATGATGCGGACCCTATGCAGTTTGGGTGATTTTCGCTAAAAATTCTAGGAACAAGCTTTTTAATCCAGTAGAAAATTTTTGGTACAAAATTAAGTGTTGGTCAACGGTAGGTATGCATCGCACTCCTATCGTGCGCCCTCACCGTTTTTTTATTTTCTCATCAAAAAATTATCTTTTGATCCGTTTGCTCTAACAATCAACCCAGAACACTTGCCCACTCAAATTTTCATGCTGATCGCATATCAAGCCTTGAATTTGCCATTGGAGCATGCGAAGATACGTTATGCACACATATCTCCTCTAAGTGTATTTTGGTAATTTTATCGGGCATTACATATCCCAACGACCGGCTAGAGCTGATGGTGAGTCAAAATTGATGAAACACTTGCTGCACTCCATAAAAATAAAACAAATAAAAAAAATACAAGTAGGAGTCAGTACGAGCCACATGTAGAGAGTAGGTATCAACTATCGACTCTAAATAGAAATTATATGCATAAGTAATAGCAAGAAATCAACTATAACACTTTACAGGTGGCAAGCAACAAGCAATAAGTACACGTGACAACATCATAAAACAAGTACATAATCAGACAACAATGTCAAGAACAAATCGTGAGGACTTAGGCCTCCACACCACATTTTTTTTTGGAGATAGGTTATTTAAGATTGAGATACTAAATCACTTCAATATGTTTTACTTTAATATTATCGATCCAAATATACCATGTCAAAATATGACACTTGATCCAAATATACCGCGTCAGAACATTACACCCAATCCAAATATACCATGTTAGAATATGACACCCGATCCAAATATACCGTGTAAGAACGTGACACCCGATCCAAATATACGTGTCAGAACGTGACAGTCGATCCAAATATACCGTGTTAGAACATGACACCCGATCCAATTATATCGTATCAAAATGTGACACCTGAACCAATTATATCATGTCGGAATGTGACATCTGATCTAATTATATCGCGTCAGAATGTGAAACTGATCCAATTATATCGTGTCGGAACATTACACCCGATCTAATTATATTTAATTCATTATTCTTTATCATTACGTTCCACTTCATTAATAATATTTCGTCAAATCTTCTTTATTCAAAACATCACATGTTCAAGATTATAGATTTCATGGCCTTGGAATTTCAGACCAATCACAACAATATATAAATACTGTAAATTACAATGATTAAATGCATAGAAAACTTCACAACATCACTCAATGAATATCAATCACTATTAAGAGTCTCTCTTACACATAGAATAAATCATAACCTACCTCAAATCGAATAACCAAAGCCAAGCTAGTTCACCACTACCATTTCCTTCCTCAAGGCCTCAAAACTTTTTGAACCTATCAAATATGTAATATTCATAAGTAAACGAGTCCATAGACACCCATATTAGTGCCTCGACTAAAAACTCACTAAATTCCACAATCAAGTTCCTAAATTTCAAGCCTTGGGTTAAGTCTTAAAACCTCCAAATACATAACTTTAATGATGTTCATATAATATAATATATATAGCATTTAATTACCTATCTCAATATTTTAAAATCTAATTTATAATGTAATAATTAATAAATCAAAAAGCAGTGCACAATGCGCAGTTTACACCTACAAAATGATGCCTCAACCTATATGATTAATTTAGATAGATATCATTAGCAATCAAACTTTATGATAGGCAGTAGCCATATTTATGTCTCCCACTCAAAATGTTGTAGCACCACTCAACTTTGTGGGTTTCTATTTTCTTTTTCATCCTAATTCAATTAACATATTCTAAAAAGAATTTTCACTATTCAATATAGAATGTTGTTCACTATTTGTTACCTGAATTGTTGCTCTCTATTTCGTCGAACGCCTCTTCTGTTTCTTCTTGGTTTCTGGGTCTCTTTGCTTCTCTTCTAATAGGGCTGCACAACAACCCTTATATATAAAAAACTTATTTAATGAATATGGGATAAATAATATAAGATATTAACTAAATTATTACTTTAGTCTACTAACTAAAATAATTATCTAAAAATTATTCCTTAACTAAATAATAAAAATTATTGAATAGTCCAAGAAGTCCTTTTAAAATTTATGAGATGAATCTTCTATAACATACGAAACTTTATATCTCAAAACGCTTTAACGGGTCATTACAGAGCTAGTATAGTCTCAACTTAAAATATACATTCTACATACATAACTAGAATAGACATCCACATGTACAAATTCAAACTACATATACAAGGCCAGTGTCTGAATACAAAAGATGGTCGTCAAAATAGAAGGAGACTACAGAATATCTAGAGTTGCTGATGCTCACCAATGCCTCCTGAATCGCCTGCAAACACCCTAACTCAATGATTGCTACTAGTTCCTATACCTACACTATGGGAAGATGCAAAAATATAGGAGTGAGTACCAGAAAAGGCACTCAATAGGCATCATCGACCAATCAAGTGAAATGGTAAACATAAATAAAGCCCAAGTATGTACAAACTATAACAATATAGCAAAACAAAATCCAGATCAAGGCATAGGCATGTCGGGAAACCCTAAATCACAACTGAACCAACCGAATAAAGAATAATAATGAATTGAACCAAACCAAGTAGTGAACATCGATATCGATTGACAAAGACTGCATAGGCTAATATTACAACTGCACCAAACTAAGACAGTGATATACGCAGGTAAAAGGACCTAGTATTTATGTTTGTATGCCAATTGAGCCCCCACAAGCCTAGAAAGTACACCTATGCACAATATAAAACCAATAGATTATCACAAAATCACTCAAAAGTATCATAGAATCCTATAGAACCATCATAGCGCCAAACTCTCCATATCATCAGAACACGTGGGTGAAAGGCCCTAGTATCTAAGTCTGAACGCCCCTTGAGCTCCCATAAGCGCAGAAGGTACACCTATTCACAATCAAGGTGTGAATAGGTAGAGGGGTACATACATCAGTAACATATAGATGAAATCTAAACTAGTGAAGGATACAATATCACATAGGGCCTCGAACTCCTAATAGTCACCCAATGTCACGATCCAAGCCTAGGGCCTAGACATGACTGGCGAATGGGAAACTCAAATGAACCACGTACAAGCCTTATAGCATATCATTACACATCTTTGGTCACGAAAATAATTAAATAACATTTGAATAATGGAAATAAGGGAAGAAAGGGGCTAAGGGAGAACTTGTCATAACATAGAGTCAAGAGATAATAGAATCAACTCATATCATAAATACATAGCTTTGTCCAACAACACGTCTACTACATAGATAATGGTGGGGGCTAAGACATACAAATGAGCTCACCCTCATAGTTATAAGTATATGATAAAGTAAAGGAAATCTTAATACATAGTGTGAGAGAATAGTCCTTGTCCCCGGAATGGAGGACTCACCAAAGGCTAACTTGAACAATCCATCTAGCCACAAGAAGAATCAATAGGAGCTTTAGTCCCTACATGGTTATATCATATAGGAAAGAGTATGCATTAGTACGTTTGAATGTACAAATATGAGGATACAATGTAGCAAGAGATTGATATCATAATCTAAAATGCAAAATAATAGACAATAAGAATATTATAGCAAGATGGCATATATGATCAATGCATAGGTAAATCATGCTTAAGTATATCATGCTCATATATAATATCATATATGAAGAATGAGACTAAGCAAGCTATACAAGGTATAAACCCCTAGGTCTTTGATGATGGTCGCACCCCACCATCCATGGTGATGAATTATAAACCCCTCGCATGGTTGATGGTGGTCGCACCCCGCCATCCATGGGACGAGGTATAAACTCCTCACATGGTTGATGATGGTCACACCCTAAACATCCATGGTGACAAAGTATAAATCCCTCGCATGGTTTCCCAGGCTTTTTTCCCCTCGGATCGGACATGGTCTATGCAACACTTTATATAGGATCCACCATAGTCTCTAATGTAGTATCTCATGTAGGAATAAGCATATACATAAGCTCATTTCATCATCATAATATCATTCACATCATATCTCATACTTTGGACCTTCAATTCCTCAAGAAACCATAACCAGACATTTTATCAAACACTTTGGGGGGGTGTAATGGGGGCAAAATAGCATGCAATTTAGAGATGATATCATGTAGGAAAATCAGTGGTAAATCCTTTATTCAACACCTTGTAATACCCTTAAGACATTCATATCAAAATCCCTTATCAAATCCAATATTAGATCCAAGATTTTAAGCTCAAAACATACTAAAACCACCATATTTTCGTGAACTAAAATCACTGTGCAATAAATGTTTAAATATTCAAGACCCACATGTAAAATCACTTTAAATCATGCAATATTAAGTAAAAGAGGGGTTAGGCACAATGGGTGGAAGGACCCAATAGCTCAACATCATATACCTTAGCTTTTGAGAAGTTCTTGAAGAAAACTTTAATGGAGACTTGAAGCTTGAGTGAGATCCTTGAAGAAATCCTTAATATTGGTCTTCAGTTTGGGACTTGAATTTAGGGTGGAATGTGAGTCTTAAGTGTTTGAGAGGATATTGGAGAATCTTGAGGATGATATGAGGGTGAAACAAGGCTAAGTATAGGTAAAAAACACGTATGGAACCCTTGGGCCCAAGACTTGAAAGTCTTGGACCAAAATAAAAAAAACAGGGCCAAAATAACATTGGTCCCTGATGCTCACTGGAAATCTGCATTTTCTGCAGGAATGAGTTTTATGAAAATGGGCATAAATCCTTCATCTAAACTCGGAATGAGGTGAAATGAAGTGCATTAAAAAGCTAATTCAAAGGGCTTTAAGGTAGTAGGTCGTGGTCCACCTAATTCTTTGTGTGCTAAGATTTATGCCCCTTAAAAGTTGGCCCTCCTAAATAGAGTTTATTACAATTTTTGGGTTTTGATATGGTTGCTCTAAAATTCCTATTTCCCACTCAGTTTGACCCTATAAACAAGAATGTGAAGTCAAATTTTTGAAAAAATGAACGAATTTTTGGATATATGGAAATTATGATTCTGAGTACTTCCAAGGCACATTTTCGAGCACTTTTTGGGGTAGTTTCAATATCTCCCCTTGGGAACATTCGTCCCTAAATGTCAAGAAAATGTACAAGACAAAAGTAATCATAAAGAGATCAGCCTGAACAAGAATGCAACAATACATTTTAAAACACCATCTTTAAAACTTCGACATAAGTGTAAAATCATCACAAACTTGCCAACTTAAACATGAATGCAGATGAATGACATAGGGGTTGAAACATAAGACTTAGAATCATATAAAGGACTTGACATGTCATCATAATCTTGAATAGAATAAAATAAATATGGATATTGCTCCTCCATGCCCACTCCGGCATCCCGAGAGACACATACGAATAGACAACTCTTCCCAAAGGGCCTTGAAGAACACTACATCATTATCAATCAATTTTTCCACTCATCCATCCAACACCCCCACAGGAACCTTCTCTTAAGACAATTTTTCCTACTTAACGCCCACAACCTCAAAGTGTTCTATAACACTAAAATCACAAAGACATCAGATCAACCTAGAAGCATGAAGAACCAGACAAAACATACCTACATCCATAGGCAATTTCCAAACTTATGCAACCTTATCAACCTACCTCTACAATATATAAGGACTTACAATCTTCAACTCGATTGTCAATATTAAATACACCTAACCCACTTGGTACCATAGCCACCATCTCCCCCTTGGGAGTCAACCTATACTCTATCATTTCCTCACCCAAAACTTCCACCTCTAATAGGGCGAAATCGAGGCCTTGCTTAATATAAATCTCCCCAACCAACTAAGATTTGGAGCCATCAAGAACTCTATATTACCATACTCAACTTCCTCCAACCTAATCGCTCAATCTAGACAAACAATGAACCACTCAAGTCACCTTTTTGCACCATCATCAACAAATGCTAGGCTACTTAGGGCATCAATCACAACACTAGCCTAACCGGGAAAGCCAATGCACGTTCATACCATATTCCTTAAGGGTCTCTAACCATCTTCTTGCTACCCACAATGCCCACTTATCATATTTACCAAACAACCTCTCATCCTCCTAGGATTGAAACACTACCACTAAATAATTTAGAAGCTATAAACAAATTGATACCTCATTAGTAGAGACCACCACAAACATAACAAGGTGGGGTTTTAAAACCAAATTCATGAAGCCCATAGACATAGCCAATGCATAAATCAACCAAACATCACTACCAACACTCATAATGCTCATTCCTAATAAAAAAAGACACCTAGGGATATCACCTATCTTCATCCTCTCTTGGAGACAAAACCCAAACCAAATATCTATATTAGAGAAGTGGCTAACCTATTGTAGTTGACTAATAGATCGACCATCCTTACCCATCATGTCATAACCTTACGGGTTCTACACTCATTAGAAACATGCTATAAAGTAGCCCAAACTATCCCAAGACCCTCATCACAATAAGCTAAGTCGTCATCCCATAAGAATACTTATAATATGCATGTACATACTCTCAAAGAAATAGTCATTTTCAAAATCATTTCAATGCACAATTGGGCTTAAAAGCCAAATACCATTCATATTAATATATACTTAGGCTCAAATCCCAAAATCATAATTTCATTGCCATAATACTCATGTATGGGAATGACCCATTCATATACAAAATGGAGTAAGCACCCAAAATGCTTAAAGAACCAAAATCAAAGACACATATATGATCATAATATTGTCATAACCAACCTTTTATCAAAATCATACCATAAAATGAAATTGGGCTTATCCATAACATAATTTTTCAAAATAATCTGGTGTACATGAATGCATATGCGATGATCAATGAGGAAATGACATGGGTAATTAAGACTTCTTTTAAAACTCAACATTTATAATATGAAGTTGAAGTGAAAACATAATTAATTCCATATTTAAATCCATAGTGTAATCTCTCATGCATGAATAATTTCAAAAGGGGACCACGAATACTTATAACTTTATCAACCAAAGTAACTCCTCATGTAATGGTTTAAATCACCTTAAAATCATCAAATAAACACTACCCATGCATCAATAGAATTTTAGGAATCATAATATTCGAATCTCAAATTAAAATAAGTAAAAAAATCCATGTTGATTTTCTTGAAAATAATTTATTTGAAAAGGGCTTAACTTCATACTTGCATAATCATAGATAATTTCATGAATTCATAACATACTTGATATCCGATATTCATCATGAAGACACTGGACTTGTAAAACATGCACATATCTTGAGAATTCTTAAATAGCATTTCATCAAACACTTGGTGGGCACATTTGAGGACATGTTCAAATCATGCAAAATGCAAGAGTCTAGATCATGAAATAGTGAAATCAATGCATCTTAAAATTATGTAAATCAGCCCGCCAACATCATGGTAAAGCCCTATCATGGGTAACTTGTAAACCATACACAAAACTTCATAATATTTTATAGATTTCATAGCTTGAGTCAAGTATAGTCTCAATAGATAAAGATCACTTCATAGTATAAGGTAAAAATAGATATTTATGCATAATCAACAATATTAGACAAAACTCCAACATATTTCATGCTCATGTTTCATAATAATAGATACCATAAGAAATACATCTTGAAATCATGCAATTTTCATAAAAAGGAAGATTGAGCTTCATGGACGAAAGGAACCTATGAATGAAATTCATATACACATACATCCTACTATCACCAAGGATAACATAAGAAATAGCAACTCCTGGACCTATTAAATCACCCTACTCAAAATATCGGTCACAACATGGCTTTACCTAGGGTCAACTAAGTCATAGGAGCAACAATAGAAGAAAATCTACTCAGAATCCCCGGCAATAGCCTACTAACCCAAGAGTCTTCTAATACCCAAGGAAGTCAAGGGTCTAGGCTACTCTCTAATAATCTTTGTCTTACTAAAGTCCACCTTAATACCCTCACCCAGCACCACACAACCTGGGAAGGAAACCTCTTACCACCAAAATTTCCATCTCACCCACTTAGTACCCAATCTTCTTCCTTGAACTCGTAGTACTACCCTCAAATGATTCACATGCACTACCTTATTACAGCCACATTATCATCACCAAAACCACCATAAACCTATTAGGGTAAGGACTAGAGATCATACTCATGAGAATTATAGGCATAACTGCTGTGCTAGTTAACCAAAAGACACTACCCCAACTTCAAACACCGAAAAGGGACATTCAAGTCCTCATCTATCACCAACGACAATTCTATAAACAACCAACTTAGATTCAACACCTCTAATTCTTACAAGATGAAAAATGCAACCTCTTAGAGATCAATTGTACTTTAAGTCAAGAATGGACCTACCTCCCTTGCTACCACTTGACAACCTTCTACTCAAAGATAGGTTCATTAGGGACTCAGATCCTAACTCTATGGGTCCTATAACCCATGGAGACACAATATACATGCAACTATTCCATCGCAAGTACAACATCAAAATCCACCGCATCAACTCCAGCAAGCCACAAAGCAAGACCTAATGCAATACAAACCTGGATCAACACCTATGAACTTTCTAGTAATAATATACCTAACCAAGAGAATAGACACCAAAGATTCACATAACCACTTGGGCACACAAGAAGCCCCACTATCAACCAAAAGAATAGATAAGACTTAGTAAAACTCAGATCCATTAAAATAAAAACCTTCTATTGCCTTCCTTCTCCTTCCCCTTGAAGCGATATGATCAACTAAAGGAGCAAAGAAGATTCGTTAGTGTAGAAATCCCTATCTCGCATCTAAAGCACGACATAGACCATAAAGAAGGGAAATATTTTCTAAAACGTCTTATAGCCTCCTACTCATAGTTATAGTGCACAACACAAACATGAATAAGACTTTAATCGATGTGGTGTGTTGGACTTTGAGGATCCATCAACCTAGAGCTTTGATACCATCTTTGTCACGATCCAAGCCTAGGGCCTAGACGTGACCAGTGAATTGGGAACCCAAAAGAACCCTATACAAGTCTCATAACATATCATTACACATCCTTGGTCATGGAAACAATTAAATGACATTTGAATAATGGAAATAAGGGCAAAAAAGGGCTAAGGGAGAACTTGTCGTAAGATAGAGTCAAGAAATAATAGAATCAACTTATAGCATAAATACATAGCTTTGTCCAAAAACACCTCTACTATATAGATAATGGTGAGGGCCAAGACATACAACTGAGCTCACCCTCATAGTCAGAAGTATATGATAAAGTAAAGGGAACCTTAATACATAGTGTGAGAGAGTAGTCCTTGTCTCCGGAATGGAGGACTCACCAAAGGCTAAATTGAATAATCCATCTAGCCACAAGAAGAATCAATACGAGCTTTGGTCCCTACATGGTGATATCATGTAGGAAAGAGTATGCATTAGTACGTTTGAATGTACTAAGTATGTGTGATGCAATGTAGCAAGAGATAGGCATCATAATCCAAAATGCAAAATGATATATATTAAGCATATTATGGAAAGATGGCATGAATGATCAATGCATAAGTAAATCATGCTTAAGTATATCATGCTCATATATAATATCATATGTGAAGAATGAGACCAAGCAAGCTATCCAAGGTATAAACCCCTTGGTAGTTGATAGTGGTCGCACCTTGCCATCCATGGTGACGAAGTATAAACTCCTTGCATGGTTGATGATGGTTGCACCCTGCCATCCATGGTTATGATGTCTAAACTCCTCACATGGTTGATGATTATCACACCCCAAACATCAATGGTGACAAAGTATAAACCCCTTGCATGGTTACCCGGGCTCTTTTCCCCTCAAATCGAGCATAGTCTATGCAACACTTTATATAGGATTCACCATAGGCTCTAATAAAATATCTCATATAGGAATAAACATATAAATAAGCTCATTTCATCATCAAAGCATCATTCATATCATATCTCATGGTTTGGACCTTCAATTCTTGAGGAAACCATAACCGGACATTTTATCAACACCTTGGGGGGTGTAATGGGGGCAAAAGAGCATGCAATTTAGAGATGAAATCATGTAGAAAAAATAGTGGCAAAGCCTTTCCCAACACCTTGAAACACCCCCAAGATATTCATATCAAAATCCCTCATCAAATCTGACATTAGATCCAAGATTTGAAGCTCAAAACATGCTAAAAACACCATACTTTCATGAACTAAAATCACTGTGCAGTAAATTTGTCAATATTCAAAACCCACATGAAAAATCACTTTAAATCATCCAATATTAAGTAAAAGTGGGTTTAGGCACCATGGGTGGAAGGACCCAATAGCTCAACACCATATACCTTAGCTTTTGAGAAGTTCTTAAAGAAGACTTTAATGGAGACTTGAAACTTGAGTGAGATCCTTGAAGAAATCCTTAATATTCGTATTGAGTTTGGGACTTGAATTTAAGGTGGAATATGAGTCTAAGTGTTTGAGAGGACATTGGGGAATATTAAGGATTATATGAGGGTAAAATAAGGCTAATTATACGTAAAAAAAAATACGTATGGGAACCCTTGAGTCCAAGGCTTGAAAGTCTTGGACTGAAATAAAAAAATAGGGTCAAGATAACACTGGTCCGCTTCGCCTCATTGGAAATCTGCATTTTTTACACGAATGAGTTTTACGAAAATGTGCATAAATCCTTCATCCAAACTTGGAATAAGGTAAAACAAAATGTGTTGGGAAGTTAATTTAAAGGGATTTAAGTTGGTAGGTCATGGGTCACCTAGTTCTTTGTGTTCTAAGAGATACATCCCTTCAAAGTTGACCCTCTTAAATAGCTTTATTGTGATTTTTAGATTTTGATATGGTTGCTCTAAAATTTGGGTTAGACCCGTTTCCCTCTCAATTTGACCCCTAAACAAGAATATGAAATTGAATTTTCAAAATAATGAATGAATTTTTTGATATATAGAAATTACGATTCCGGGTACTTTCGAGCACATTTTCGGGCACTTTTTGGGGTCGTTTACCCAAGGCCTCGAACCCCTAACTATCACCCGAGGCCTCGAACTTTTAACGGTCACTCGGCGCCTCAAACCCCTGTAATATCAATGGGGCTTTGGCTAAAATCTTAATGAGACCTCAAACCCCTATAATGTCAATGGAGCCTCGAACCTTTATAATATCAAAGGGACCTTGAACCCCCTTCTTGACCCGGCCTATGATCGAGGCAGTTAGCCAAGACTAGATGGTCTAACAATATACATAACAGTGGGATGTATCCCCTATGGGAGAAAGAATCCCCCTAACAAAACCAATAGGGCCTCAAGCTCAAGAATAATCAACTAGGTCTCAAACCCAAGGAAAATCAACTAAGTCCCTGATCCACAAGTAGTCAATGAGTATATCACAGGTATCTAGAACAACCAAGTCCAATAGAGTCATATCTATACAAGAATTAGTCTACTATGAAATATAATCAACAAATAGCCTCACTGCCAGCATATCTAGTAGCATCAGGCTACACATATATAACGATATGAGTTAAGCCAAAATACATACTAGTCTTAGGGCATTAGCCCATATCCAACCTTTACTAGGCCTTTTTGTAGTTCAATAGTGCCAACACTCAACTACTATAGTGATTACAGCTAGTACAGTCAAGAACAACCACAAGTATCCCAAAATAACCGTAGTTACCCCATATGCTAAGTACAATGATTATCTAGGAAAATAGGTATTAATAAATCATGACAAAAGTGTTTAAATGCATAGCAAGAAGTATATCTAACAATTAGCCTCACGACATATATACATATCTTACTCAGGACTTCCAACCACAAACAGGCTCCCTATATACATGTATTTTAGCTTAGTCTCTAGGTAAGGAAAGCTTAGCTACCCTACCTGAAAGGCGAATCCACACACTACAGATTAGTTGACGTAAGGTTTTCCTCCCTAATGACCTTCAAATGTCGCTCACCTGTCAAAATATGAGTCACAATATATTACAGGTGTTTTGGCTATAAAATCTTAAGAAACAGGGAAAAATATATTAAATGTGAAATGGCGAAAAATAGGACCCATGCTCGAAATACTAAACCAACTCTCCTAAAATGATCTCTACATCACCCCGAGTCTATAGCTAGAAAATAAGCTAAAAATGATGCTCAGAACGATCAGAAACAACCAAAAAAACAAAGGACATTTCTTAGAGAAAAGTACATATAGGTACAACTGCTTCTCGGCCAAATTTCTTAAAAATATACTCAAATTAATAGAATCCAAATATACCATGATGCAGGTCTCAAAAAGTAGTACAATTTAAATCCAAATTTTACTTTATTCTGAAGAAACAACCAATATATCATAACAGGAAGTTTCCAAAAAAATATGAACGTAAACTGCAACTATAATTGCATATTTACACCAAATGGAGCTCTACATGTTAATTCTAACATTACCACAATGTGCGTCTCGCAAAAATACATAAAATAGACCCAAATTTTGACTCAAAAGGAATAAGAAATCCCAACTTAAAGTTTTCGACAATCATATCTAACATACTTGCCTAGAAAATAGTGAATCTTACCTCAAACGGTGGACCAAAATCAGTTTTCAACACTTCCATGATGTTCCTCTCGAAAAAATACACAAGTTAGTCTTTTGAATTACTCAAATTAGTTCAATTAAAAGTTTTGCTCAATGTTTAGCCATTTCTAGAACTGGATACATATATATCCTTTGTCATCGACTTGCCATTTGTCACTTCCCTAGTGGTTCACATTGGCGCTGCTCCTTTCAATTTTCAAAATTTTCTAAAACTTAATTTCAATGTTCCAACCTCATCCAGAGTCAAAAGGTACAATCCATATATGAAATTTGATTGGAAATGGCATTCCCGGACTCAATGGTGTAGTCAAAATTTCCATTGGAGGTCATTTTATTCCAATTTGAGTCCCATTTCTCAATATCAATATCTACTAAAGGGACCAAAATACACTCGAAAGCCTCGAAAACCAAACAAAGGTCCTTCTAGACCACACTTGATGTTTTGGATCCAACGGTATAGTTAGAATTTCCATATGGAGTATGTTTCCCAAGAATGTTAACTAAAGTCAACTATTGAACCATTCTGGAGGGTAAATTTACAAAACTCGATATAATTACACTAGACATACTCCTAGACTAATTTGACCATTCCAGGGTTGATGGAACCGTCAGAATTCTGCTCGGAGGGCATTTATAAGAATTTTACCAGAAAATTTATTTTACAGTTATAATGTCTCGTTTAACTCGAAAAACTATATAATTGTCAAACGATTCTCCCAACAACCAAGCAATCAGTGTCAATAAGTCCCAAATAGCCCGCGTTCACTATATAAATGCTCAAAATGATAAAATATTCACGGAACCACATAAATAACCTAGAGGATCATTACAACTATACTAAATCAATTATAAATTAAATTATCTTTTAAAATCTAAAATGCTTTTATCTTTGTTTAAATATTTTTTTATAGATAAAGTCAAGAATTGTATGCAATTATTTATCTTGGCGTATTTTTTAGAGATGTAGTTGCATCTTTTCCATAAAAATAGGTTATAGAGTTGACAGACAATATATTTAAACAACACTTACATATAGTAAATTAAATTTATCATCTATAGCATATCAGTTCATATTCTTCACTAAAAATCTCAATCTATGCTCTTTGTTTTGGTACTTTTCTATTTCGTGTGATATATTTATTTTGTGGTTCATTTGTAAAGTGTATAATATATGATCAGTTGAAAAAATATTGCATTGAATACATAATTTTAAATATTAATTTAATTATATACTCTATCTATTTCTTTTTAGTTGTTACATTTTTTTTTAGAATCAATATAAATTATATATATATATATATATATATATATATATATATATATATATATATATAGATAGATAGATAGATATA
>JAOTQJ010113100.1:0-10980 GCA_025642045.1 Solanum sejunctum | reverse complement strand
GTTTTTTCCCTAATCTCATCTGGAAACTTACTCGAGAACTTTATGGCTCTGGAAATGGGTTTATGACTATCTTGGTACAGGTCATGGCCTAAAAATCTAATAGAGGTTTGAAAGAGCTTTATTTTCTTTGCAACAATAACCAAGCCATTTTGTTTAACAATATTGAAAAACGTATTCAAATGTTTGAAATAAGAATCTATGTCCTCAAAAAAGATCAAAACATCATCTATATAAATAACAGACATAAGAATAAGGATTGAAGATATTATTCATTGTGCTCTGAAATTCAAACAGAGCAGTTTTCAATCCAGAAGGCATGACATTCCATTCATAATGTCCAAAATGTATGTTAAAAGTAGCTTTGTAATAATCCTTTTAAGTGATTTGAATCTGCCAAAATCCAAACTTCATATCGAACTTACTATAAAGGTTATCTTTATAAGTTCGCTCAAGAAGATCCCTTTTGTTTGGGGTTTGATGGAAAATCCATTTCAAAATAGCATTCAAAGGCTTAAAATTAATTACAAGCCGCGGGGTTCCTCTTTCCTTTTCTGTAAAATTATTAACATAAAATGCAAAACAACTCAAGGGGAGTAAGAGCGGCAGATTATACCATTTTCTAGTAAATGGTTAATCTCAGACTTGCAAACTTCCAACATTTCATGGTTCATTTGAATAGGCCTAGCCTTTGTGTGAATAGTCCTTTCATCAAATCTATCAATGTAGGGAAGTTCAATGGAATGCCTTTTTATTTCCAAAAAGGCAGTTGGCAAATTAGAACAAACTTCAGATAAATTTTTTTTCAAAAGGGAATCGATCTTAGCAATCATCCCCGGGGTTTTTAAAGTTTGTTTAATTTTTTCAATCTTCACCTCATTTTTGAGAAAAGAAATATGAGAGGAAAACCTGTTAATTTTAAAAATAGTTTTATTCTTTAAAAACAAACTTTCTTCTGGAGAAAGAGATTTAACAAATGGGAAAAAGACCTTTTGACCAAGGACAGATACATGAATTCCCTGCAAATCATCATTATAAGGTTGTAACTAATTAATGAAATCCAAATCAAGAATAATATCTTCATTGATATTTTCAGTTATCACAAAATCATTAGTAAAGCAAATATTATTATTACAAATATGAGCTTTGGATAATTTATAATCTATTTTCATCCGCTCTCCAATATCGTAAAACAAGCACGTAGTACCCTTATCAAGGTACTTAAGAGGTATAAGGCCTTTCATAATACAGTTGCAATCGGCCCTAGTGTCAAACAAGGCAATCTTGTTTAACACGAAGTCTTTAGCAATCACCAATTTGATTGAGATATGTTGATTTATGGATTTAGTAGAGAATACTGAAGGGTTAGGTTCTTCTAGGATAGTAGGACTGGATTGCTCACCTGGGAAACTAGGGAGGTCTTCAGTATAGGGAGGAACAATAGACATTCCTTTGTCTGCTTATGAGGAAACGTCTCTAAGGACCTGAGAGGTAAGCAGCTCGACTTCAAAATTATCCAGTCGAGACTTCATCTCTTTGACTTCTTTCTTAAGAGTATTCATCTATTTTCACAAATCAGAGAGAGAAGGATCAGCAGGCCTATAAAACTTAGAGAAAATTTGCTTCATACTAAAAGGTTCTATGACCTTAGAAGGGGAAGGTTTGTTTGAACTAAGGATAATCTTCTTAAGTTTGACAAGATACTTGGCTCTATACTCATCATCCTTTATATGGTCTATGATATCAAACAAAATTCCTTTTGAATCCTCAGAGATAACGCTACTGGTGTTTGCGGTGCAATCATAAAAAAAACTTTGCAATTCCCTGTACAAGAGTCTTTTGATTCTAATTGGCTTCCTTCAGACTCATAAGCGATTTTAATATTTTCTTTGTCACTATATTCTTCTGAAGACAAATAGTTGGAATGAGAATCACTGTCTTGAAGGATAGCAAAGATTTTCTCTTTTGTATCATCATCTAGACCTAGGAGTTTAATCTTTTTCTTCTTCTTAGAAGACTTACACTGATTGGATATATGTCCTGTCTTTCAACAGTTCCAGCAAACATCTTCCTTATTAGAAGTCCTATGTTTTCTAAACTTCTATTTAGGCTTTTCAGCTCTGTCCTTATTTTTTCTAAGCTTTCTAGACTTATGAAAGGACTTTTTAGACTTCTTCTTATTCACCTTTGAAGGGGTAGAGTCTATATTACCAAATCCAAAATCTCGGCAGAAACTACCTAATTCCGCTCTAGTGGTCAAGCTATCTTTTTTAAGTTTACTTTTAAGCTTGAGATTAGTGCACAGTTCTAAGGTTGTGGTTTTAACAATACTGACTACATCACTGTAAGTCATCTAGTCATATGGGATTTTACCACCACACCTATCCCGGATTTTGGCTCTAACCTTATCGGCAAATAAGGGAGGTAGATCGCTAATGAACCTATTTTTCCAAAAGTCACTATTGCAATCAGGCCTAGTCATGATCTTACCTAGAAATTGGTCTTTGTACCACCTAAAGTATTCTAATTTAGGATGCCTAAGGTTGTTCAGGATTTCTAGACTTCTATCCTGGAAGAGTTTTGGTTCACCTACAAAGTGCTTAGCTATGTGGTAAAGCAGAGTGGCACTAGCATCCTGACGGACCTCGAAATCTTCTACTTATATACCACCTTTCATATTTACTGTTGTGATGACAGTGGTAGCGAAAAGAATATTGAATTTCTGGTCTTTGGGAATATACTTAACCAACCAGAATTTCAGCATACCAATAAAACCTGCAGCAACCATAGAGGCTGCTTCTCTATCGGAAGAACCTCTCAACTTATAGCTGGTGACATAGGCACCCATTTACTAGATGACATGATAAATTTGATGTTCGGCTATGCCATCTTTATTCCACTTGACGATGCCCCTACCATCATGAGCTAATTGAGAGTGAAGATGATCCTCTTCATATTGAGTATCAGGAAAGGAATGACATTTGTAATAGTTTTTCTGATTTGGATAATGGTCAACAAGCTTATGAAGAGAGTTACCAGAGAGAGTTTTGATACTCTCAGAAGACGGAGAAGGATTGGATCATTTAGAAGGAGAGGAAATAGTCTCCTTAGATTTAGAAGATTCAAGGGACTTTCCTTTGTTGGAAATATGAAATTTGCCGAGATTTTCTACGAGCTGTTCAACAAGCTTTCCAAAGACTGCTATTTATTCTCTGAGCTTAGGGAATAGTTCACGTTGGAACTCCGGGGGTTTGAACATAGGATTAGGCTTTATCGCACTACTGGTTCTGGTGTAAATAGACTTAAGCTAGGATTGCGGATAACAGACTTGGGTTTAGAATCCTCAATCTGTTGAGACACTGTATGAAGCAGTTTGTTAGTATAATTGTTCTTCTCGATAATCCTATCAATATCTGCGTTCGAGGTAAATGCCAAAGGATTGGCATTCTTTAGATTAAAGGGAGACGCAAAGACAATTGTATTGGAGTGAGGCATTTTTATCCCTTTGAGAGGGGGAGTAACAGACTCAACCACTTTGTTGGACTAAGTATACCATTTATTGACCAAGACCTACAAGGACTCCTATTGGTTATCAAGTTTACCACTGATCTCAAACTACCTGAAGAATTTGATATCACATTTAAAATGCTTCATGTCTGAGATCCACTATTTTTCGAACAAAGCTTATTGGCACTTGGAATAGGTATCAAGATACCATTAAACCCTTATGATATTCTTAGGGTCATACCAAAGCTTCCTGAGGGAGACCAGATATGTGGTGTAATCCTCATCGGTGATGATAACACCCAAACCAGGGTCTGAATATTTCCTTGGAGGCTCTGTGTCAGATTCCATGGGACTGGATGGTTCTCTTATCTAAGATTTATAAAATACCTTAGGGATCTCTCCTGAAAAATCAACAGTTTCTATAGGACCCTTATCACTAGATCTAAAGGATTGAGACCTATAAGACACCTCCTTCGGGGGTTTGGAACAAATGGATCCTATGGAGAAACTTTACGAGTTTGGGAATCAAGAAACTTTAGATTAATTGAACCATCGATGTTCTGAATGATACATTCAATATGAAGACTCTCCGTATGAGTCTGAATAGGTTGGGTAATGCCCTCAAAATGTCAATCCGTATTGGCTAGGAGGTCATTCCACTTGAGGAGGCGAGGAACAAAGACTGTACTATGCTCTTGGTTAGCTTACATAAGAATAGTTACGCCTTTGGAACTCTTTATCCTAGCCTTAGGGTCTAAGGTAGTCCTCATCAACCTATAGTACACACGATATATGACAGCTAATTCTCTAGTCTCAGATTTGTTGTTCATATTCATTATCTTAATGTTTAAATTCAACGTATCTAGAACCTTTGGATCATTGATATCAATAGAAAAAGTAGGATAGCAATTAAAGTAAACAGGGCCAACTGCAGGATTACTTTCAAGAGCTCCTAACAAAGAATCATCAAAATTAAGAAAACGTGCATCACGAAGTAAAGCACAAATAGGAATATTAAATCCTTTTCCAAATAAAGGCTTAACGGTAACTTGAACCAGACTAATATGCAAGTAGTTAAAATTAGATCTATATCTAATAATATCTTGCTTGTTCAACAATTTAATAACTTATAAAGAGTTATTGATAACAATGGTAGATTCACAAGTTTTAATATTGTTATTATGAACAAAACTAAAATGACCTATATGGTAGATCTTATGAAAAGGTTCTCTGGGGATACTCCAGTTATCCAAATTAGATTCAGTAATAGTAATTTGGGTTGTACGGGAAGAGAAATTAACAAAATTCAAAATAGTTTGATTATTCATTTAAGAAAAGATACAGTCTAGAGTAAGAGGAAATCAATGGTTAAAGACTGGAGGAAAAGACTAAAAAGTGGCTAAGGTACAGATTATGGCTAATTTTAATTATAGCTGGTTTGCTATCATCTACATATCCTTTTGGCTTTACCTCTACTTCTTATAGAGTTATCTCGGCGATGGAAATACCTAAGGGTTACTATCAACGCCTACCATGGCTTACAAGGACCACAGGGATAGGCTTGCCAATGTCTGATCCAAAAATTAATCGAAGTCTCACACTCAAGGAAGAAATTAAGTACCTCATTGCATACATTCGTGTTTATGTTGACAAGTTCATGATGATTTTAAAACTTGTGTTGAAATGAAAAAGGTGCTTAAGTGCATTGTTGTATACTTGTTGGGGATGATTTGTTCATGATTACTCTTCATATGTACGTTTCTTCGACATTCGCGAACAAATGTTCCCAAGGGGGAGATATTTTAACATACACATTTGCTTAGGAATATCCCCATAATTGTAATTCCCTTATGTCTCAAATTGGGGATATTTGAACACCCCTCCATGTAGCTCGAAAAGAACTAATGATGTATTTTTTTTCAATATCTTAAAATCCATGCAGAATTTTGTAAATCGGACTGCATATTCTTGTTTATAGGGCAAAATATTGAGTGCGAAAATGAGTACCTACAAGGTATACTTTATCCTTGCCTAATGTTTGGTGAAACTTTGCAAAAATAATAGTTGTTTGTGATGGGTCCGCGATGGGTCTGCGACGCAAACCTGACATGGGCCAGTTCAAAAAGTTCTGTAGTTTTCACTTTTTCAGTCCAGGGCAATTAGGTAATAATCCTATACCTATATACATGAATATCCCTCATTTTCTAGCCATTTTGAAACCTAAAAACCAACCAAAAACCTATTAAAATCCTCTTTAATCTGCATAAAATTCTCTATCCATTCTCAAGGTTTTCAAGAAGTATTGTTGAAATTCAAGGAAACCAAGTCAAGCCCCAAACCCTTCTCAAGATTCAAGAGTCCCAAAAGTCATTTGGATCTAAGCATTTCGTTCAAGCTTCATGCCTCCATTTCAAATCTTCTTCGAGAAACTCTCCAAGGTCAAGGTATGTATGTTTTTGCCATTAGGCTCTTCAACCATGGTGCCCTAATCTCCTATTTACTCAATTTGTATGATTTGAAGTTGATTTTACAAATGGGTTTACTATTATAAACATGTCTATTAACTATGTTAAAGCTATGTAAAGTTGTGATTGTTTTTTGCTACGTTTTGAGCTATAAATCTTGGATCTACTGTAAGATTTGATGAGAGGTTTTTGTACATATTGCTTGAGGGTGTTGCAAGGTGTTTATTGATAGTTTTACAATAGATTTTCTTGCATGATTTCATCTCCAAATTGTATGGGCTTATACCTCCATTACACACCCGCTAAGTGTTTGATAAAATATTCGGATGTGGTTTCTTGAGGAGTTGAGGGTCCAAACCATGAGATATGATATGAATGATTATATGATGATGAAATGAGCTTATATATATGATATACTTTATATAAAGTGTTACATCAGACCATACCCAATAAAGGGGAGAGAAGCCCGAGTAACCATGTTGGGGGTTTATACTCATCAACCATGCGAGGGGTTTATACTTCATCTTTGCGTTAATAAGTTGTGATTATCATCCACCATGTGAGGGGTTTATACCACACAATCACCAATGGGTTCTTACCTTGACCTGCTAGCTTAGTCTTTTCTATACATATGATATCCTATATGAGCATGAGTTACTTAAGCATTGATCATACGTGTCATATTGTATATTATGCCTATTGCTTAATATTATGCATTTTGATTATGTTCCTATCTAATGTTTCATTGCATCCTACATACTTAGTATATTCAAACATGCTAACACATACTCTTGCCTACATGATATCACTATGTAGGGATCGAAGCCCAAGTTGATCATCCTTCTCCTCTACGTGGCTAGTTTAGTTCTACTCAAGCTAGTCGGTGAATCCTCCACTTTGGGGAATTTAGTAGATGTTTCTCTTACTATGTATTAAACACTCTTCTTTACTTTCTTTTTAGACTATGAGGTTGAGCCTGGTTGATTTGTCTTGGCCCCCGCTCTTATCTATGTATTGGAGGTGTTGTTGGACATATTATATATCTATGATATGAGTCTTGACTCTTTATCCATTGATTATGATGTTGTGAAAGCTTTCCCCTTAGATCCTTTTCCCCTATTTCTACTCTTTTATGTCATTTAAATGCTTTCGCAACCAATGATGTGTAACGATACATTAAGAGGCTTGTTTGGGGCCCCTTCGGGCTCCCCATTTGTTGTGTCACGTTTAGGCCCTATTTTGGGTTGTAACATTATGGATCTAATGAATTGAGTTTTTAAGATGAATTTGTGAATCGTGTTTATTGACATCTTGATATATTCAAGGTCAAAAGCTAAGCATGCAAACTACTTGTGAGCTATATTATAGACTCTCCTGGACTACAATTTATATGATAAATTCTCTAAATGTAAATTTTGGTTAAAATTTATTACTTTTTGTGGCCATGTTATTACTGGCGATAGTATCAAGTTCGATAGCCGGAGAATTAAAGTAGTGATGGCCTGGCCAAGACCTTTGAATCTGACAGAGGTCCATAGCTTTTTTGTTTTGGTAGGATATTATAGAAGGTTTGTTGAGGAATTATCCTCTATGTCTGCACCACCAACAAAATTAATGCATAAAGCAACTAAGTTTTAGTGAATTAAAGCATATGAACAGAGTTTTCAAGAGCTAAAGAGAAGTCTTACAATCGCACATAGCTTGGCTCTTTGAGATGGTGCTAAAGATTATATTGTATATTATGATGCCTCGAGAATTAGCCTAGGTTGTGTTCTTATAATGTATGGTGGGATTATCATATACGCTTTCAGATAGTTGCTGAAATATGAACAATAGTATCTTACTCATGATCTTGAGCGCATCGCAATTATTTTCGCCCCAAGGAGTTGGTGGCATTATCTATACGGAGTTCATATTGATGTTCTTACTGACCACCAAAGCCTCCAATATTTATTTTAGCAAAAGTAGATGAACCTACGGCAAAAGAGATGGGTAGATTGTAATCCCCCACATCTTACATGTACTAGTTCTATACAAATAAAACATGATATGGTTTGGTCAAATTAGAGCCTATTTTTAGAAGTGTTGTAATCTCATACTAGAAAATGATATGTATGTCTAACGTTTAAGAGGGCCAAGTGTATAAAAGTTTTAAGTCAAATTGAGGAGATTGTTGCCTTAAATGAAGTGAGAGAAGTGAGTGCTTGTAGGACTTAAGAAGCTAGCAGGTGAATCACCTACTTGCTTAGTTTCGCTAGCTAGACGGAGTCGAGGCACGACGTCGAATTTGTCCACGTCCGATTATGAATAAAGTCTGTGTTAAGGGTGTGGATTTAGCCCATGTTTTAGCATTATAAATGTACAATACATATGGCCCAAGATGAATCATAGAAGGGGCCAAGTACATCACAACCCACTTTACTAATTGGGCCCAAATTAAGTGAAGAGACATTAGGAAAATGGGCAGCCAAGGCCCATCAACTTTGAGACCCATTTAGGCCCAAGTGTGAGGGCCAAGCTGCTGCAGCACCATATCTTAATATGTGTTAATATGTGGTCGAAATCTCAAGAGAAAGTCGCCCAAAGAGACACTTTCAAAGGGCTTAAAAATAGTTCCTTAATTCATTTCAATTTGGAACAATTTTTAGCTTTCCTAACGACATTCTTTTACTCTTTACTTCACTTCACAACGCAACAAATAAAATCTTCTAGGGTTATTGAAGGAAACATCAATCTTGAACACTAAGGTAAGTGGAAATATCCATGTATTTGTTATACTTTTTCCATGAAAAACAAGAAATATATGCTAGTTATGCTTGTTAACAAAGGTCAAACAACATGTGTTTAGAAAGTTGTTGCACACTTGAATTTTTTTAGTGACTTCTCTATTGTTTGTAGGGTGGGTTATGTAGAAAATTTGATGTTTTTAACATGGTTTAAGTTATAGATATTAATCTAAAGTTGCTTCCCTAATTTGGTTTCACTTAAAATGAGTTTTATTGTGCTATCTTAAGTGTGATTTTGATTGGAACTTGTGGGCTGATGGAAGGAAGGCTATTGCTGTGCATCCTTCATGACTACTTTGGTACACTTCTGAGATTATTTTAAGGTTGTTTTTATGTATAGATGTGTTTAGGAAAGTTTGGTTAAAGCTTGGATAGTTTTGACTTGTTCACATCAAGATATAGCGAAATGGCATAATGTTGTGCTACCTGATTGCATGTAGTGGGGACCTAGTGTGTGCCATGAATTGTGGATTGTTTCCAATGTGTTATGGACCTAAAATAGGCTGTATACACCATGTATATAGAATAGATAGTAGACAAATATTCTTAGGGGTTGAAAGGATGAAGTAACATTGTTAGGTCGATGCTTACAGGTTGCTGCCCGAAGTTTATTTTTAAATTAAATTCGACTACCAAGACTTTTTTAGTAGTTACTAATGCTTGCTTTATTACCCACACTAATGTAGATCACTACTTGAGAGAAAAAGAGGTTACTTTGAGGTAATAATGATGTCGTACAACGAGGTATGTAAGGCTACTTGATTTCATATTATTTGGCATGAAACATAGATCCCTCCTTGGCACATAAAGGAACTTACCAACTCTGACACAACTATTAACCATGTCTCCACTCTTTCACATGTTCATTATGCTCCCATACCTGGTTACCTTCAAATTTGCATATATACATGGATACCAAGTTACCTGGTTTTTTGTTGCTAAATAAAGTTCACGAGTTGTTTAATCTCATATGCATTTCATTATTTGTGTAACATACTCTTTTCATTGTCATATTGTTTGTATGATTATTTGCATATCACATGCTATATCTACAGTCCTAAAGCTCCTATATTATGACCACCAAAAGAATCACCTCAAAGGTAATTCAAAGGTAAAGTATATTGCTTATTGATGGGTGGTAACCCGAGTGGTAAATGAATCACCTAGCCAGGGTCGATCCTATCATGGGGGGTAGCCCAAGGGGTGAAAGAAAAAAGCCTAGCCAGGGCCAATCCTGGTATAGATTTAGCACTAATCAACTAATCATATGTATAACATGTTGTGTACAGATTATACAGTAAAGGTAAAGTAATAAAAAGAACATGAAGTACATGATCCCCTAGTATAACTAAATGTGGTCTCTTATCCTATACCAGTGCATAGTTTCATTTGATCTGTTACTTCATATACAGTGTTTCCTGCCTTACATATGTAGTATATTATCTTGTACTGACATCTTTTACGAGGAACTTGCATTTCATTCTGCAGGTACAGGTTCTAGTAGATCTCCCCAGTAGGAGTACAGGATATCTAATTGCTTTTACCAAGCTCCAGGTTGCTTCAGAGCTTTGTCTGTCTAGAACTTATAATTTTATATTTTATAAATAGTCAAGGCAGGGCCTGTCCTAACCCTTATCAGATACTTTTCCTTATCTGGAGGCTTCGTAGACAATGTAAACTAAAGTGTGGTCATCTCTCATACTTTAGACAACATAGCCCCAATGGCCTAGCCATGTGCATTTCCTTGTGGCTTGTTATTACTATTTACTTTCTTAAAGGAATGTTGAATGTAGAAATTCCTTATAATATGTATAGAAAGTGCATGGATAAAGGTTAGTTCTCCTGAGCCCTATTGGCTTTACCTTCGGGATCTTGTACTTTATGTTCTTTATATTGCTTTACCTTTTCTGTAAAATTTGTACTATAAAATCTGTGCAAAGCTGTATTCAAATAACCAACTGATCAGTGGTGAACTGTATCGGTATCGTCCCTATGCTAGGTTCTCAATGAACACCCTCGGGCTACCACTCATGAACTGTATTGGGATCGTCCCTATGCTATGTTCTCATTGAACGCCCACAGGTTACCACCAATCAAAACTGTATACTTTATCTTTCAATTACCTTTGAGATGATTCTTTTGGTGGTCATAATATTGGAGAAATAAGGCTATATATGTAGCATGTGCCATGTAAGTAATCATACAATACAATATGGAAATGAAAA
>JAOTQJ010113089.1:0-10981 GCA_025642045.1 Solanum sejunctum | reverse complement strand
GCTAATATATTTTCTTTAAAAACAAGAAGTGAAAGAGAATATTTTTAGCTAAAGATGCTAGACTACCTAATTAATAAAGTTTTTATCTACATAAAATCTTAAACTTGGACCAAATGAATTCAAATAGTTCATATAAAGTTAATTTGATTCGCTATTCAATTTGAATAATTGAATTCTGTATAAAACTTAAGTTTGTCGTTAAATTGTGATAGAGCTAGTATTTATTAATCTTTTTTTCACAAAAACAAAAACAAAAATTAATCGTTAGTTTATCCTTATGTTTTTGGGTTATATGCTACATGAAAACCATTTATATGTTGATAATATCCTAAAATAAACCTGCTGATTGTCTTGTGGTTTCAAGTGGGGTGGTTGTGTTTTAGATGCGAGCTTAATATTCTCATTTATATGATATATGCCGATTAACTACTTCATGGTACTTTGTGCATGTCTGTGAACAAGTTAATAGTGCGCTAAAGCTAACTGATGAGTACTAAAACGACCCTAAAAAGTGCCTAAAAATGTGCCTCGAAAGTGCCCAAAATCATAAAATATATCTCAAAATCTGTGCATGATATCGAAAATATGGCTTCATATTCTTGATTGGGGGAAAACATTGAGTGTGAATTGGGTATAACCGCAATTTTAGAGCAACCATAACGAAATTTGATTTTTCCAAGTTGGTGCAAAACAATGGCAATTTGCATTGGTACCACAATGTGCAGCCGTCCCAAACCACTGTAAAAATGCCCTCCGCGGTAGGTCCACGTCGTGGACCAGATGCAAAGATGTGTAGTTTGTCGCCAGTGATTTTTATCTTGGTCCAAGATTTTGAATTTTGGGCCTAAGTCTTCCTATGCATGAAAATATATATGTTTAACCACATTTCACCTTCATATCATACAGGACATTCCTTAATACTCTCTCAAACACTTAAACAAATATTTCGCACCAGATTTTAAGTTCTAAAACTCATTCGGATCTTAAGGATTTCACTCAAGCTTTAAGTCTCTAGTTCCAATCTTCATAAAGAATTCTCCAAAGTCAAGGTATTTGGGTTTCCACCATTGGGTCCTTTCACCTATGGTGCCCAAGCTTCCTTTTTAAATAAATTTCATGCTTCTAAGTTGATTATACTTATGGGTCTTCTAGTATAAATTTGACTATGAGCTATGTTGGAGTTTTGTAAAAGTGTTAATGTTTTAGCATGTTTAGAGCTATGACTCTTTGATATATCTTGAGATTTGATAATGGATTTTGATTTATATTGTGTGATGGTATTAACAAGAATTGGTGGAACGACTTAATTCAAGATTTCTAGTGTGATTTCACTCTTGAATTATATGATTTTACACTATCATTGCACACCCACCAAGTGTTTGATAAAATGTCTATTTTGATTTCTTGAGTCATTGATGATTTATTGCATGACCTACAACTTGTATGACTTTTATGATTATGAAAGGATGGTATAAATGTGTTGATTTCATGAAAAGCTTCTATAGTGTTAGAAGTTGATCAATTGCCTCATTCGGGAGGTACTAGGCCCAAACTACCATGTTGGGGGGTATGTACCTTAATTGCTTCACTCGGGAGGTAGTAGGCCCCTGCAACTATGTTAGGGGGTTTTGTACCTCAATTGCCTCACTTAGGAGGTAGTAGGCCCGTGCAACCATATTAAGGGGTTTGTACCTCAATACCTCGCCAAGGAGGTGGTAGGCCTTGGTTATTAATAATGGTCTCTTTCTACACATGTAATATTTTCTATGTAAGAATGTTGTACTACAAGCATTAATCATGCACACCATATTGTTATATGCTTATTTAATGCCTAAATATGCATTTCAATTAAGTTGCCTATATATTGTTGTATTGCATAATATATACTTAGTACATTCATACATACTAATGGTTAATTTATTCCTACATGATGTCACCATGTAGGAATCGGAGCCCCACTTTATCCTCTTCCTCCTCCACAAGGCTAGAACGACTTCTCTACAAAGAAAGTGGTGAGTTCTCAACATTGGAGATAAGGTCTTTGATATTAATTTGTTACTTTCTTAGTATATGCTTGACTCTGAGGATAAGCCTGATTGTTTATCTTGGCCCCCGCTAAGTTCTATGTTTACAGGTGCTATTGGACAAGTTACGTAATGATGTTATGAGTTTGATTCTCTTTGACTCTCTTGATGCTTTATGATATGAAAGATGTCTCATAGCCCCATTTATCCCTATTCACTATCTCTTATCTTTATTTTATTGCTTCTATGGACAAGGATATGTAATGATATGTTAAGAGTCTTGCTTAGGGTCCCTTCAGGTCCCCATGCACCGCATCACATATATGCCGTAGGCTTGGGTCATTACAAACTTAATATTAGAGAACTAGGTTGTTAATAGTCCTCGGTATCCAACACACAATGTCAATTAGTGTCTTATTCATGGTTGTGAATTACACCATGACTATGAGTAAGAGGCTATGAGATGATTTAGGAAATGTTTTCCTTCTTCTTATTCTATGTCATGCTATAGAAGTTAAGATAAGGTTTCCCCCTTAACAACTGTTCTTTGCTATGATAGATCATGCCTAACACAATAGGAAGAAGAGCCCGCACACCCAAGGAACAACTGGCTCATGGAGAGCTCTGGATACTCTCTTCTTGCTAGCTCAAGTTATAGCTAATTACGCCAACTAAGGGGCCTAAGCCCATCATGCTCCTATTCCGTTATCTCAAGTGAGAGACTTTGTGAGGATGAACCCAGTGAAGTTCACTGGGTCTAAGGTGGATGAGGACGCTCAAGAGTTTATTGATGAGGTATACAAAGTGTTGGCTATCATGGATGTGAGCCCGAAAGAGAAGGGGTGGCTTATAGACTCAGTGGGGTAGCCCAAATATGGAACACTCAATGGAAGGAGGAGAAGGGAAATAACCATGCAATTTTGTGGGAGGAGTTTAAGATAGCTTTCCTCAACTATTCTTTCCTCTTGAGCTTAGGGAATACAAATTAGTGGAGTTCATGATTTTGAAGCAAGGGTCTATAAGTGTGAGGGAGCACGCCCTTAAGTTTAACCACCTCTCAAAACATGCTCACTTTGTTACTAACTTAAGGTCTAGAATGAATAACTTTGTGATGGGTGTATCCAATTTGGTGAGTGCAGAATGTTGTATCGCCATGTTGATTAATGACATGGATTTGTCCCACTTGATTTCTTATGCCGAATAACTGGTGGTAGAGAAATTTAGGAAGTGAAATTATTGGAGTTAATGATTTTGAAGTAAGGGTCTATGAGTTTGAGGGAACATGCCCTCAAGTTCAACCAACTCTCAAAGTATGCTCACTTTGTTGGAGACTTGAGGTCTAGAATGAATAAGTTTGTGATGAGTGTATCCGATTTGGTCAGTGAAGAATTTTGTATCGCCATGAAGATTAATGACATAGATTTGACCCACTTAATGTCTTATACCGAACAACTAGAGGGAGAGAAATTGAGGAAGAGAAGGGGGCATGAGGCCAAGAGTTTGTAAGCTCCAAAGTATCAAGGGTGTCTAGTTTCATCAAGGCCAAGGATCTTCTCAAACTCCTAATAGGTGGTTTGTCAATGACTTGCCAAGGGTCCAAACTGATAGTGGTGTGGGGCTTAATCCTATATATCCAAAATTTGCTAATAGTCATGGTGGCCCATGGTTGAGGGCTACTAATGCTTGCTATAGTTATGGGGAAGTAGGCGACAAGATGATGGATTACCCTTGTAATCGGAATAAGGGTAAGGATGTTTATCCACAAGGTCGGGGTATTAATACAGTTCCTTTGGGGAGAGGAGGCCAACAAGGTGGTGCCATAAGGCACAATTGGTTTTATGCTTTACATGGGAGGCAAGGGGTTGATGAGGTGCTCAATGTCCTTACCGGTATGTTAAAAGTCTTTGATTTTGATGTGTATACATTGATACACCCAGGTGCCACTTTTCTTTTGTTGCTCCTCTTATTGCCAAAAAATTTCATGTTGAGCCCGAATTATTGTGTGAGTCTTATGAGGTGTCTGCGCCTATTTGTGCATTTATTGTTGCTAGAAAAGTCTATAGAACTTGTACCATTTTCATCTTGCATAAAAATTTGCCTTGTGATCTTGTTGAGTTAGATGTGGATGATTTTGATTTCTTTCGTGGGATGGATTGGTTGAATGCATACTATGCCTCTATTGATTGTAGAATCCATTGGGTCGAATTCTAATTCCCAAATGAACACATCCTTGAGTGGGAAAGTCATGATGTGGTTGTCAAGGTTAGGTTTATCCTTTACATTAAAGCTAAAAAGTTGATCTTTAAGGGGTGTCTCTATCATCTTGTGAGGGTTAGGGATGTGGAGTCCAAAGTTCTTCCTATAGTGTTGGTTCCAGTGCTAAATGAGTTTCTTTATGTCTTTCCTAGTGACCTTATCGGTGTTTCTCCCAAATGAGAAATAGAATTTGGTATAGACGTCCTTCCCGATGCTCAACTCGTTTCTATTCCCCCTTACTGTATAGCCCCAATGGATTTAAAGGAGTTGAACAAGCAATTGAGGGATTTGTCGGAGAAGGGTTTTATTAGGACTAGCCAATCACCTTGGAGTACACCGGTGTTGTTTGTGAAGAAGAAGGATGAGTCTCTTAGAATGTGTACTTATTACTGACAACTTAATGGGGTTATTAGAAAGAATAAGCACCCTCTACCAAAGATTGATGATTTGTTTGACCAACTTCATGGAGTTAGTCACTTCTATAAGATTGATCTTTGGTTTGGGTATCATTATATGAAGGTGAGGGAGTATCACATACCCAAGACGTCTTTCCGGACAAGGTATGAGCATTATGAGTTTGTTGTTATGTATTTTTAGGTTGACCAATGCACTAGCTATCTTCTTGAATCTTATGAATACGGTATTTAAACGCTACCTTGATTTGTTTGTAGTGGTTTTCATTAATGATATCTTGATCTACTCTCAGAGTGAGGAGGAACATGTGGGTCAGTGAGGGTGGTGTTGCAAGAATTGAGGGATGAGAAGTTGTATGCTAAGTATGAGAAAGGTGAATTTTGGTTGAGAAAGGTTGCCTTTCTAGGTCATATGGTGTCGGGAGATGCTATTAAGGTGGACCCTAAAAAGACGAATGTTATTAGAACTTTGCCTAGACCATTGACCCCACCGTACATTAGAAGTTTCATAGGCTTAGCAAGTTACTATTGGAGGTTTGCGAATAATTTCTCTTCTAATACTTCTCCCATGACTAATTTGACTCAAAATAAGGCTGTTTGTGTGGACTAATGAGTGTGAAAAGAATTTCCAAGCATTTAAGAATAAGCTTGTCTCTTCTCTTATCTTGTCTCTACTGGAAGGCTTGGAAGGGTTTATTGTGGATTGTGATGCCTCTCTGATTGGTTTAGGTTGTGTGTTAAGGCAAAATGGTAAGGTAATAGCCTATGTTTCTATGCAACTCAAAGTGCAAAAAAATAATTATCCTACTCATAATCTTTTATTGACCATTGTGGTTTTTGCTCTGAAAATTTGGTGTCATTGTTTGTATAGGGTGCATGTTGATGTGTTCACATATCATTAAAGTTTTCAATATGTGTTCACCCAACATCATCTCAACTTGAAACAAAGAAGGTGGTTAGAATGTCACAATCCAAGTCTAGGGTCTAGACATGACACGATGCATGGAGAACCTGAAGGGACTCAAAGCAAGCCTCTTAACATATCATTACACATCCTTGGTCGTGGAAGCAAGAAATCAACAAGAAGAGATAGAAAATGGGGATAATCTAGGATAAGGGACAACTTTTGTACCATAAACAACAAGAGTAGAGAGAGAGAGTCAAAGCTCATAGCATAATACATAGCTTGTCCAACAACACCTCTAATACATAGATAAGAGCTGGGGCTAAGACAAGCAACCAGGCTCACCCTCATAGTCAACACATACATAAATAGAAGATAGTCTTAGGCATATACCAGTATGGCATACATGTGAGATGCTTGTGGTGAATCATGCATATATAGAACATCAATATGTGTATGGAATAACCATCATAGTGATATCTAAGGCCTACCACCTCCTTGGAAAAGCACATGAGGTACAAACCCCCTAACATGGTTGATGAGGTACAAACCCACCAACATAGTTATCAAGGTACAAACCCCTTGACATGGTTGCATAGGCCTACCACCTCCCGAGCAAGGCGATCGAGGTATAAACCCCTCAACAAGGTTACCCGAGCCTACAACCTCCCAAGTGAGGCTTGGTCATTTGCCCACACTATAGAGATAATATCGTATACATACATTCCTTTCATTACCATATAGTCATTATACTCATAACAAATATACTGGACTTTCAATTCCACAAGAAATCATAACGGGAAATTTTATCAAACACTTGGTGGGTGTGTAGTGGTAGTGCAAAACCATGCAATTCAAGAGTGGAATCATGCTATAAAATTTAGTGTAAAACCACCAATTTATACTTAGTAGCACACTCAAGCAATACACAATAAATCCCTGTCATTAAAATTCACCATAAATCTTAGATTCATAGCTCAAAACATGCTAAAATAATCAAAATTTTATAAACACAAACAAAAGGTGCAGTGCTATTCAGAATAAGTAAGACCCATGAGTAAATCAACTTTAAGTCATGCAATTTTTTGTAAAAGGAAGCTTGGACATCATGGGTGAAAGAAACCCACATACCTTAGCTTTGGAGAATAGCTTGATGAATATTGGAGATGGAGACTTGAACCTTGAATGAGAAATTTAAGATTTCAATAAGTTTTGGTAATTGATATTAGGAGAAAAATATAAGTCTAAGTGTTTGAGTAAGTATTAACAATATGTTGAATGATATGAAGGTGAAATATGGCTAAGTATAGGTATTTTCGCGCTTGGGAATACGGTCAAGATTGAAAACCCTTGGACCGAGATAAAACTAACTAGCAACAAAATACACAAGTCCGCATCTGGTTCGTGAAGCAGACCTATTGTGGAGGCGAAACTAACACATGTCCATGACAGCTACATGTCACGGCATTGTCGCAAATTTATTTTTGATAAGGAAAATTACAAAAATTAAAATTGCTAATCATTTGCTTTTAAAACGTGATTTGACCTTTTTCCACTCAATTTGACCCTGAACAAGAATGTGAAGTCATATTTTCAATATCGCATACGAATTTTGATATATATTGAAATGATGATTTTGAGAACTTTTTGGGGTCATTCCATAGAACATCTTAAGGATTATTATATGAGTGTACATTATCATCCAGCTAAAGCTAATGTGGTGGCGGATGCTTTGAGTAGGGTGTCAATAGGTAGTCTAGCTCATGTTGATAGTGATGGCATAGAGGTGGCTAGAGAAGTCCATTGGTTGGCTAGGTTGGGGGTTAGCTTAGAAGAAGTTGATAATGGTGGCATTGTGGTTGTTGATGGTTCAAAGTCTTCCTGGGTTGATGAGATAAAAGTAAAACAAGACCTTGATTCCTCCTTGTTAGAATTGAAGGCCTTGGGGAGAGAGGGCAAGGTGGAGGTTTTCTCGTAAGGGGGGGATAGTGCCCTTAGGTACAAAGGTAGGTTGTGTGTACTTTATGTTGATGACTTGAGAGACAAGATTTTTGATGAGGCTCATAATTCTTCGTATTCTATCAACCCTAGTTCTACCAAGATATATATGTATTTGCGGGATGTGTTTTGGTTGGGAGGTATTAAGAAGGATATTGCCAAGTTTGTATCTGATTTCCATCGTTGCCAACTAATCAAAGCTGAACACCAAAGGCCGGGTGGCCTAACACAAGACATGGAGATTCCTACTTGGAAGTGGGATGAAACTAACATGGATTTTCTAATTGGGTTGCCTAAGACTGGAAAGGGTTTTGATTCTATTTGGGTTGGGTTGATAGAATTACAAAGTTGGCTCATTTCCTACCAGTTAAGACTGCTTATAGGTTTGAAGACTATGCTTAATTTTACATTCATAAGTTGGTGAGATTGCATGGGGTGCCCTTGTCCATTATATCGGATCGTGTGCTCAATTTACTTTCAAAAGAGGTCTTGGAACCAACGTAAAGCTTAGTATGACCTTTCACCCTCAAATAAATGCCCAAGCTAAAAGAACTATTCAAACTTTTGAGGATATGCTTATAGCTTGTACTTTGGAGTTTATTTCTTGTTTAGATGATCATCTTCCATTAATTGAGTTTGCTTATAACAATAGTTATCACTCTAGCATTAGCATGGATCCTTTTGAGGCCCTCTATGGTAGGCATTGTAGATCATCCGTTCAATGTTTTGAAGTGGGAGAAATGACTTTGATGGGTCCATATCTGGTTATGGAGGCTATGTAGAACGTAAGGTTGATTAGATCAAGGTTAAAAACAGCCCAAAGTCATCAAAATTCGCCAATGAGAGGAGAAGAGAGCTTGAATTTAAAGTTGGTGATTGGGTCTATTTGAAGGTGTCACCCATCAAGGGTGTGGTTCTTTTTCTAATAAGGGTAAATTATGTCCAAGATATATGGGTCCTTATAGGGTGATCAGGAGAACTGGTAAGGTGGTTTATAAGTTAGAGTTGCCTAGTGAATGGATTTGGTTCAACCAGAGTTTCATGTATCTATGGTGAGGATATGTATGGGTGATCCGGATGCCAATATTCCATTGGATGTTGTGGGGGTAGTTGACCACAACTTGACATATGAAGAAGTTTTGATAGAGATCTTGGATAGACAAGTGAAGAGGTTGAGGAACAAGGATGTTGCTTCCGTTAAGGTCCTTTGGAGGAATCAACAAGTCGAAAGTGCTACATGGGAGGCCAAAGCAAATATGCAAATACGATATCCCTATCTCTTACATTCTACTCAAGGATATGGTATTAATTCTATGTCTCCTATGTTATTTCAAGTCATACATTTCAAACCCTATGTGATTTGCATGCATTTATGTTTATGCTGACAATTTCATGATGATTTTTGACATTTATCTTGAGATTTCTGAAAATGGTGTTTAAGTGTATTGTTACATTATTATTGTTGATGATTTATTCTTGATTACTCTTCTCATATAGGTTTCTTTGACATTTGAGGATGAATGCTCCCTAGAGAAACATATTGAAACGACCCCAAAAAGTGCCCAAAAATGTGCCTCGAAAGTTTCCAAAATTGTAATTTCCATATATTTCAAAATCTGTGTGTGACATCAAAAATTCGACTTCATGTTCTTAATCAAGGGGCAAAATTTAGTTGGAAAAGGGTCTAACCTCGATTTTTGAGAAACCATAACGAAATTTGATTTTCCTAAGTTAGAGCAAAATGGTGACGATCCACGTGGGTACAACTATGCGCAGTCATAACGGACTAGTGAAAAATGCCCTCCGTGATAGGTTTAGATTGTAGACTACAAGCAGAGATGTGTAGTTTGTTGCCAGTGAATTTTTATATCGGTCCAAGGATTTTGAGTCTTGGCCTAAGTCTTTCTATGCGTGAAAATAAGTATACTTAGCAATATTTCACCTTCAGATCACACAAGGCATTCCCTAATGCTTTCTCAAAAACTTAGGCAAATATTTCACCCTAAATTTGAAGTCCCAAAACTCATCTGGATCTTGAGGATTTACTCAAGCTTCAAGTCTCTATTTCTAATCTTCATCAATAATTCTCCAAAGTCAAGGTATGTGGGTTTAACCATTGGCTCCTTTCACCCATGGTGCCCAAGCTTTCTTTTTACACAACATTTTATGTTTCTAAGTTGATTTTACTTGTGGGTCTTCTAGTATGAATTTGACTATGAACTATATTGGGGTTTTGTAAAAGTGTGACTATTTTAGTATGTTTTGAGCAATGAATATCTGATCTATCGTGAGATTTGAAGAAGGCTTTGGGGCTATATTTATGATGGTATTTCCAAGTATTAGTGAGATGATTTACTTCAATATTTATAGAATGATTTAACTCTTTAATTGTATGATTTTATATTAGTATTGCACACCCACCAAGTGTTTGATAAAAGGTCTTGTCTAGGGTTCTTGAGTCATTAATGATCTATTGCATCACCCATTGACTTGTATGACTTTATGAAGATAAAAAGCATGGTATAAATGTGTTGATTTTATGAAAAGTATCTATAGTGTTTGAAGTTGATCAACTGCCTTGTTCGGGAGGTAGTAGGCCCAAACTACCATATTGGGGGGGTTAATCAATTGCGTTGCTCGGGAGGTAGTTGGTCTATGCAAGTATGTTAGAGGATTTGTACCTCAATTGTCTCAATTGGTAGGTAGTAGGCCTGTGCAACCATGATGAGGGGTTTGTACTTCGATTGCCTCGCTCGGAAGGTAGTAGGCCCCTGCAACCATGTTGGGGGGGTTTGTACCTCAATTGCCTCGCTTAGGAGGTAGTAGCCCTGTGCTACCATGTTGAGGGGTTTGTACCTTAATCGCCTCGCCCAGGAGGTGGTACACCTTGGTTATTAATAATTGTTTGTTACTACACATAGTATATGTTCTATGTAAGCATGTTTTATTACAAGCATTGATCATGCACGCCATATTGCTACATGCTTATTCATTTCCTAAATATGAATTTTGATTAGGTTGTCTATATCTTGTTGCCTTTCCTCCTATATACTTAGTACATTCAAACGCACTTATGCATAATTTATGCCTACACGATGTTGCTGTGTAGGGACCAGAGCCCCACTTGATCATCATCATCCTCCACGTGGCTAGTATGATTTCCCTACAAAGCAAGTGGTGAGTTCTCAACTTCAGGGACAAGGTCTTTGATCTTATGCTATGTATAAAGAGTCTTTTTCCTTTTTATTTTATGCTTGACTATAAGGGTGAGCCTAGTTGCTTGTCTTGCGTCCCCCTAAGTTTAATGTTTAGAGGTGTTGTTGGATAAGTTATGTAATGATTTTATGAGTTTGATTCTCTTTGACTGTCTTGATACTTTATGATAA
>JAOTQJ010113068.1:0-10981 GCA_025642045.1 Solanum sejunctum | reverse complement strand
GGCGGGTGTTGTAACGATTGATAAGAAATTAAATTAAACTAAGACAAGAGACAATCAATAACCAACTTAAACTTGGGAATTATGTTCTCCATGATTCACCAACTTAATAACCCTAGATAACTCAGTTCTCAACTAGAGTATAGCATGTAAAACGGTAATTTAAGTTCATGAAGCCTTTCGGTCAAAGTTAAGAGGCGAATTTCACTATATGACTTGGCTTATCTCTATAGTGTGCAATACGAACCATTTCCTATAGTCATAGTCAACCTCCCCTTGGTCTAGTCAGTTGATTAGATAGGAACACTTCATCGAATCCTGTTAACCAATTTCTTTTTCTATTCATTATCACCTGGATTGGGAAGGTAACACTAGGCAAGTACTAACGTTGGCCTCCACCAGAAAACATGCAAAACAAAGAGAATTGATTAATACATGGAAATATCCATTCGAAGAATTGCAAATTATCCAGGTTTATTTGGTAGATCTTCATGGTTCTCACAATGCCAAGTTATGGGCTTAGCTACTCATGCTATGGGTTGATGGAGAAATCATGAATTGAGAAAATATAATAATCACTTACCGAAATGGATTAAAGAACAAGCAAACTCAATTTGTATTGCGAATTACAAGATTGAAAGATACATTGAATCCACAAGTGTATTCTCCTCTTCAATATTTTGTCTACAAGTATAAAACCCTAAAAAGTACTCTAATGACATAATATCTACTATGTTCTTTGAATAATGACATAAAAATTATTATTTGTAGTATTTACAAATAAGTCCTAAAAATTTAGAAAAATTGGTCGATGACTTCATACTACAGGCCTTTATGACTCGTAACTGGGTTTACGAGTCATTATCAGGGGTCTCATGTTTAGATCTTGAGATCTTGGACTTGACTATGACGGAACCACTTTACAAGTCATAGACTAATTTACAACTGGTATTGCCCTCTAATAGACTTTACTTGCAATATCTGGACCTTCACTGAATCTTGACACAAATTTTTCCACAAAGACACTCTATATGACTCATAGAGTGATCTATGAGTCGTAAAGAGGTCTCGTGTGGCTGAACTTTAGATCTTCAAACGTCATTGGAAATCTCCATAAAAATCACTCTAAGACTCATAGAAGGGTCTACGACTCGTAGAATGTCTCGTAAACCCTCAAAAATAATACAAGTCTATGATTTGCCCCAAAAATCATGCCAACCTGCTTTCCTGCAAAATAAACACCAAAAACACATAAAATCAAGAATGTCACATTAAGAACACACAAGATCCTAAGTTTTCATCAAATATATTGTATTTTGATAGCATATCAACACCCTTAACCTAAAATTGTTGTTTGTCCTCAAGCTATGACTCAATCTATATAGATAATATAGCAAATCACAAACCTCAACCCAGTGGCATAAATCACATATAATTCAAACTCAGGTACCCATGCTAATGTTTCAAAACAAGATCAGATAGCTATTTAGCAAACCAAAAAACACTAGTGCATTTGACAACACAACTATGACAAGCAAGGGGATTTCTACAGTTCACAACAACTGAACAAGTCAAATGCTAACAATGCAATGCAAGTTCCCTCATAGAAAAAAGTTTCATTTTTGACACTCAATGATGAATTCAAATTTGGCTTTGGGATTGTACAAACACACTCACTCTTACAAAACATGTTCAGCATAAAGACTAATATCATAGGCTTGCCCATATACTCATGACTCAGATTTTTATCAAATTGGACTAGGATCACTTTAGGACTTTCTAGGCATATAACGGAGGCTTAGGGGGATTTGGTATGGGAATAACAGTAACTAAAAGTCATCATTAAACTATGTTTTTTTACCACTTTCACCTTACCAACTCTAATATTTTCACCTTATCCTCCTTTTTTCCACATTCAAGCTTTTTCGGGTATTGTCTTCTCATTTTTCAGCATTTGTCTCATTTTTACACTTCACTTTGCTTTTGATCTCAATCTAAGGCATATTTTTCTTTTTCTTACACCCAATACATGATTTTCCTCTTTTTCTCCTCATTCCCAATTCCCTACCTTAATTTTTATGATTTTACCCTTACACTGGCCACCCTTAACTTAGGGTTTTAGCCTATTTTGAAGTACATAATATCTATTCCCTAAGCCAGGGGCACTTTTAGTAGCCACTCTTCACTTAGATTTTTTTCTTCAATCAATTCACAATGCTGAAGGACAGACCAGGGTCAATCTCAAGGTTTATAACTAGATAATATTATGCCAATTAGGTATTTTTAAAGAATTGATTCATGTAAGGCTCAAATATTTTGAACAAGGGATAAAATATTGTTCAGTTGGCTATTTTAGGCTAAAGTAAACTAATTAAATAACAAATGTCTAACATCCCTTCCTAATCCATTTAATCTATAATCTAACTTAGAGTAATAGGGCAAGTTCTGAATTAACACAAAATACATGAATCTGGCAAGATAAGCTCACACTCACATGGCATTGCAATACATTATCAACAAGCAACTTACAAATCATGCTTCATGTCTAAATTACCTTCACTTATCAGAACAAATATTGCCAAACACCCAAATATGCATAGTTGTCATTTAACTGCTAAGCAAAAATTTTTTGTGGGTACCAATTTTCAAAACCAATCATAAAAATATGTTATATGCCATAAGAATTAGTACTATATGCTACATATATTGTCTAAACATCATAAATATGCCGGTTTAATAGAAATTAACTATGCATGAGGAAAAGAGAACATAGGCAAGAAAATCTCGGGATCAAAATTTGGGGGTAGTTATAGACCATAGGTTACTCAGACTTCACCAAGGCCCTTAAGTACCCATACCCCATCAAAAACGTTGTGTTCTATCTTCAATACACCAAATCACGCAAAACTAGAATAAATAGGGGTCAAAAAACATACCTTGGCTCCTAAGTGCCTGTCTCAGACTGAGTCTGGTCATCTCGCATCTGTCGGATAGTATGTTTAGCAGTCAAACTCTGTCTCGAAGGGACAATACCCCTTGCTATATCATTTTCCTAGGCTAGCCTCATCTCCTCCTCTATCCTCAATGTCCTCAAGGCTAGCTCAAGCTCGTCCTCCTCCTCCTCATCATCGTTATGTTTGTCATCTATAGGCTCATCAATGAGTTGCCTTCTAAAAGCGTCAATCTCTGCACATTTGGCTTTGAGCCATAGTATCTGAAAATTTAAGCACAAAGGAATCGTTATTAGCCCCAACAAGCAAGAATTAAAAAATAAACACATAATTGGATTAGTTGTAGACAGGGTTTACGAAAGTCAGAGTTATAGTTAGAACTAGAATCGTAAAATGGTCTCGAAAACTAGGGGTTCAAAACAATAATGTTAACTAGAACATTATACAAGACCCAGGTAGACTTATAACTTGGTTTAAGAGTCGTAGACTAATTTCGTATACACTTCCAGGGAGTAATTTTCAAAACAAACAAGGGTCTACGAGACCTATTTACGACTTGTAGAGTGATCTACGACTCATAGAAGCTCTTGAATGATGAATATTGAAAAAAATCAAGTCACTGCACTTCCCACCAGGGGCAATTATGACTCATAGGCTCATCTATGAGTCCTAAAAGACTCCCGTGAATTAGAACTTTCAGGTACCTGACCTATCCAAATTTATCACACAGACCCCAAAAGTATTTCAAACATTATGCTACCAGCATCAAAGCAAGCATACAACTACTAACATGATAAGCACATAACAAAGCATACCCGAATAATGATTTCAACACATATTCACCCCATCGATAAATGAACAATCATGGAAGAACATATGGTTCCGACAATTTCCATTATGATTCACACTATGGCGTACTCCAGTGATATCATATACCATTTCACAACCATAAAATACACAATATCACTTATTCAAACATAATAAATGATTACTCAACAATTACAAGGCTATATCACCTAATTTCGGGCATAAACAACCAATTTAATCAGAAATACCCCTAATTTCACATTCACAATTCATATACACCAAGAAATGCAATCTTAGAAATAAAACCCATCACCATTATCTCATCAAACATTTTAAATCAATGTAAATTTTTAGATTGAAACTTAACCAAGAAATCTACCAAAGATGATGATGAACTTGAAGAAGAAAGAGAATATGAATGATGCAAAACCCTAGGAGTAGCTAGACTTTCTTACCGAAAATTGGGTCACACTCGCTGGAAAGTTGGCTGAAAATGGATAAAATAAAGAAATTGGGGGAGTTTTCGGTAAATTAGGGCAAAAAAAGGGTCAAAATAATTTGAACCCCCCTTTTATACCTTACTGAGTCAACGTTTACAATTACCAGGTTATGGTCTACATAACCCCAATTACGAGTTGTAGATGGATCTATAACTCGTAAGTCCTAGTCTCACAGACCACTTAACACTTCAAAAAATTCAAAAACTTAGCTATGTTCCACAAACCCCATTCATGACTCATAGTTTGATCTACGATCCATAAAGTTGGCTCATGGGTGGAGTGCATACTTATCCTGCTCAGTGTAGATCTCTATGAAATAGGATTACGAGTCGAAAAGTGTGGTTTAACTTGTAACCCTAGTCGTAAAGATTGCACCAGATCTAATTCTCAGCAAAATCTGCTGGCTTAGTCTTGAACCTATATACTCATCATAAAATTCACTTTCACCCTATATGCAACAAAACCAATGTTAAAAATAATAATCAAAACACAATTAAACAACTACATAGGAATCAAAAAATTGAAAATAAACTTAAAACTAAGCTAGAACATCAAAAATCCTTGGGTTCCTACCTAAGTAGACTCTGATTTATTGTCAAAGCACGACTTAGATGAATTGGCTACTAGACTTCACCAATTGCATAAACCTCACTTTCAGCTCATCTGGATGCTTCATAGATTGGCGGATATTGAACACTACTTCTTCATCATTCACCCTAAATCTGAGTTAACCGGAGTCTATATACACTAGTCCCTATGGCAAGAAATGGTCTCTCTAATATAATAGGGACTTCAAAATCAACTTCACAATTAAGAATCACAAAATCTACAGGGAATATGAATTTGTCCACTTTTACTAACACATCATAAAGTATCTTTTCTAATTTTTTAACTGTTATATCCACTATTAACAATCGCATCTTAGTTGGAGTAGGAGTGCCTAAACCAAGCTTTTTGAAAACCATAAGAGGCATCAAATTCATACTAGCACCCAAATCATAAAGTACTCTTTCAAATTGTACATCTCCTATACCGCAAGGTATAGTGAAAGCACCTGGATCTTCATGCTTTTGAGCCAATGACTTAGTAATGATAGCACTACAATGTTAAAGTTCACTCGAAAGGTCTTGACTCAAAGTACGCTTCTTAGTAGCCAAGTCTTTCATATATTTTGCATACCCTGACATTTTCTCCAAAGCTCCAACTAGAGGGATGTTGAACGATAATTGCTTAAGTATGGAGAGAAAGTGTTTGAACTTGCCTTCCTCCTCCCTCTTCTTGAGTCTTTGAGGAAAAGGAGAAGGAGGCCTTGGGACGATCTTATACTATTGTGGCTCTTTAGCTAACTGAGTTACTCCATCTTTGACACAATCATCTCCTTCAGACATATCCTTACCTGCAACTATCTTTCCACGAACATCTTCTACCTCAATCTATATTAGAGGATCGATTGTACTCATGCCACCTCATGCATTCTTTGGATTTTGAACAGTGTTGCTAGGCAATGTACCTTTCTGATACTGATTTAACTAAGTAGACACTTGACCAAATTATTGCTCAAGTTGTTTAATGGCCACATAATGAGACTCTATCTTTTGACTAATACTTCAAATATCAGACTTCATGCTCCTTAGGGTTTCATCTTGTGTCTCTGCCTTCTTCAACAAATGGTTAAACATCTTCTCAATTTTAGAATTACTTGTACCGACGTCTCGATTATGTGGTGGTACATATGGACCATTCCTAAAACTATCTCTTCTACCCCAATCTGTTTCAGTACCTCTATTCCTCTCATAATAACCACCTCGATTATCTCTATAAGATCCATCTCTTGCATAGTTCCCACCTTGATTCCTTTGACCTTGGCGCCAATAGTCCTGATTGAACCCTTGGACATTGGTCCAAAAACCCCTTGTCAGATTGTTCACAAAGCAAGCATCCTCATCATAATAAGGCTTATCATACAGAGGTGCATATATAGGTTGGTGAACATTGCATTTACTCTTTCCTTATTTTGATTGATCACCACATACATGCTTGTGCGGAGTTGAGCAAGTAGTTGCATAATCTCCTCATTGATTTTAGCTTGCCCTGAACCAATATTAATAGTAAATGAACTCCTCATAGAAGATCTATCCTATTGTCCCATGCACTATTAATCTTAACCACTTGTTCCATCCATTAGGCATTCCTTGAAAAAGGTTGATCTAAAAACATGTCCCCCCATAATAGTTTTAGACCAAGCTTGTCTATGCTCATCAAGGGTACGATAAAATATCTCTACCACAGTATCATCTACTATCTTGTGTTCAGGGATGGACCAAGCTTGATTTGATCCTTTAACTTGAGTTTCTTTGACCTAGGGAAGTACCTTTCCAAGAAGGCCTTGTGCAAATCTGCCCAACTAGTGATTAAGCTTTGTGGGAGATCAGATAGCCATATCACAGCATTGCCCATAAGAGATAATGGGAAAATATGTAGTCCCACAGCATCCATGGATAGATTTTGTGTCCCATCACACTCTTGCAAACAAATGTCACGTTGTGCAAGTGGCTATGTAGATCCTCTAATGGTAAGGCCTACAAATAATCCACAGTTTTGTAATAATTGAAGCAACCCACTACAAATAGTAAACTTTGTGTCAGCCGATAGTGGTGGCAACACAATAGCTCCGGTAACATATATCGCCATAAGGTTCAATCTATATTGATTCTACCAATAAGAATGGTCATTCTACTCCCTAGGCTATGGAATATTCTCTAAAGGAGGTGGGTTGTCATTCCAATCATCATCAATGATATTCTGATTCAAGCCTACATTACTCATAATATTAGCATTCTCTTGAGCCATTCTTCTAGTAATTTAGTGAATCTCTGGATCAAGTGGAGTTAAGGGATTGCCTTGACCCCTAGTGTTAGGTATACACTACCTAGTATACCCTACAAAAAATAAAATAAAAATAAAAACAAAAGTAAAATACAATTGAACTATGAAATTAACACTCGAATTTCAATTACTAGTGAATTCAATCAAAGTCTAGCCGTATTCCCTGAAAACATGCCATAATCTTTGATCAGGCCCAAGTTACACCTCTCTTTTGGAAGATAAAGTGGTCATTATCAAATATAAAGCCTAACCAAGGTTTGGGAAGAATCCCACAGTGAATATGGAGACTTTACAAATCGATTAACTAATAAAAAATTTAAGTATTAACTAGCTCAATTCCTCAAAAGGTAGGGGGTTGCAATGATTGATAAGAAATTAAACTAAACTAGCTAAGACAAGAGACAATCAATAATGGAGAGTAACTTGAAGAAATGTGTTCGCCATGATTCACCAACTTAATATTCCAAATAATCTAATTCTCAACTAGAGTATAACATGTAGGACAGTAATTTAAGTTCACCAAGCTCTTTGGTCAAAGGTGAGAGGCAAATTTCACTATGTGACTTGGTCCATATCCATAGTATTCAGTATGAACCATTACCTATAGTCTCAATCACCTCCCATTGGTCTAGTTCGATTGATTAGATGAGAACACATCATCGAATCCTATTAACCAATCTCTTTTCCTATTCATTACCATATGGATCTGGAAGGTAATACTGGGCAACTTCTAATATTGGCCACCACTAGAAAACATGCAAAATAAATAGAATTGACTAATACATATAAATACTCATTCTAAGAATTACAAATTATCCAAGTTTATCTGGGTAAATCTTCATGGTTCCCACAATCCCAAGTTGTGGATTTAGCTACTCATGCTATGGATAGATGGAAAAATCATGAATTGAGAAACATAATTAATCATTTACCCAAATGGATTGAAGAAAATCAAACCCAATTTGTATTGAGAATCACAGGATTGAAAGATACAATGAATCCATAAGTGTATTCTCCTCTACAATATTTTGTCTCCAAGTATAAAACCATAAAAATAACTCTAATAATGTCCTATCTGCTATGTTCTCTGAATATTGACCTAAAATTACGATTTATATTATTTACAAACAAGTCCTAAAAATTAGATAAATTGGTTGGTGACTTCATACAACAGGCCTTTATGACTCGTAACTGGGTTTACGAGTCGTAATTGGGTTTTCCTGTTTAGCTCTATAGATCTTAAACTTCACTAGTACGAATCTACTTTACGAGTTGTAGATTGATTTATTACTCATATTTCCTTCTCGTAGACTTTACCTGCAACATTTGGTCCTTCACTGGATCTTCAATGGAATTTTTGATGAAACCACTCTGTACGACTCGTAGAGTGATCTATGACTCATAAAGGGGTCTCGTGTGCCTGAACTTTAGATCTTCTAATGTCACTGGATATCTCCATGGAACCCACTCTATGACTCATAAAGGGTTTCATAAACCCTCAAAAACCACAAAAGTATACAATTTACCCTAAAAATCATGCCAACCTACTTCTCGGCAAAATAAACACCAAAAACAAATAAAACCATAAATATCACATTGAGAACACAAAAAATCCTAAGTTTTAAGCATCAAATGTGTCATATTTTGATAGCACATCACCCCTACACATAGGCATACACCTCATACTAGAGGGTAAAAACACAACACAGACTTGACCCCTTCTAGTAGGCATTGCATTGCACATGAGGATGGAGATTGATATGTTTGATCCCTTCTAGTGAGCTTTAGTTAACACATAAGGGTAAAATAGTTATTATGCTTGACCTCTTCATATAGACATTATTCACTGACAAGAGGGTAGAAATAAAGAAAAAGGACTCAACATTTTACTTGAAAATCATAGGAATTTTTCATGAGTTCAATACATGCTTGGGAGCCCATAATTTTTCATAGCACGCTTGTGTTGAGATTCATTCAATAATCTTTCATCACCATAAGAATCCTTGTCAAGAAGATTTAGTCAAGCATGGTGGGTATATGTATATATAATTAAAATTATGCAATTAAAGTGTATGAAACAAGTAGCCTGAAACGACCTTTGGCCTTAGAACATTTAGCCTTACTGAGGATGACTATTTCCACTAGCAAATCTAGCATCAGAGAATCCACCTTTGAATGAGTCCCTCTTGGACTCCTATATCCTTTTCTTCTTGAGCTTCTCACCTTTGATTTGCTCAGCATAAGTCATAAGTTGAGAGATGTCAATCTCCTTCACAAGCATAGCAGTCCTGCACTCTTTGAAAACAAGTTGTATATTCCTAAAATGAACTTACTCATTCTAGCATAACCAAGGACAGGGCATATTTGAAGAGCTTAGTGAACTTGAGGGCATACTCCCTCACACACACATTCCCTTGCTTGAGGTTGATAACTCGAGAGGAAAGAAGCAAACAAGAAATGCAAGTTTAAAATCCTCCCAACCAAGCAAACCTTCCTCTATCCTTTCGAACACCCATTAAGTAAACCACAACTAGGCCACTCCCTTGAGTTTAATTTTATCGATTATGCATTTTCTTCTAGAGTCACCCCAATGAGATCAAACACTTTGTATATTTTATCAATGAACTCATGAGTATCCTCATCTACCTTCGAACAATGGAACTCAAGAGGGTTCATTCATAAAAAATCTCTAACCTTAGCCTTCGGGGTAAGAATATGAGAAAAAGGAGAAATTACACATTGATTTGGCTAGTTTGCCATTACCAAGCCCAACATAGCAATAATGGTTTAAAATTCAGCATTGGTGACTTGTTCTCTCGAAGTGGTCATAGGAGCTTGATCCTCGTTAGCACGTACTTCTTTTGGCTCAAGCTCTTCTTGGAGGCATTTCTTATAATGTAAAAATAACAATCATTAGAATTTGCAAGCCTTAGGACATATTCTATGGCACGACATGAACCACAAAAGAAGTCAAGATTTTCCTAAAATGCCTTATAATATCATATTCATAGATGCGGCATGCTTCACAGCCATGAATAAGACTTAACTCGATGTGACATTTGGGACTCCCTCAAACACTTCAAAACCGAGGCTCTGATGTCAAGTTTGTTATGACCCAAGCTAGACCTTGAGTGTAACACGATGAACTATATTCCTGAAGGAACCTTAAACTAGCCTTCTTAGCATATTATAAGCATTTAAGGGTAATAAGATAAAATACATAAGCAGAAGCTAAGATGTAACCTTAAACTATAGTATAAGACTGATGAGAGTTACATAAGTCATTAGAGTCATACATCATATCTAACAAGCCTCTAAATCATAGACTAGGCGAGGGCTAAGATATATCTCTTGTTCACCCTCCATGAAAGTAAAAGATAGTCTCTTAGGTATAAATAAAATGTCACTCCCCAAGTTTACACCCTAGATGTGGACAACACCCGGAACCATTTCTGGTCCCAAGTGAACCACTTGGCCTAACTACTTTACTCAACAAAAGACTCAAACAACAAATCATAGGATTTGATGCAATGTACTAAAGAAACTGATATAGTCTAAACAAACTAAATAGAGAAAATATCTCCATAATAACTGAAGATAAGAACAAAAACTCTTGTAATATAGTCTATGGAACCTCTAACTAGAATAATCTGAAACAACTACTGTAACAAGCCCATGTTAACCACAACTGGAAAGAAATGCTAAAAATATAGATAAAGACTACAAAGCATCTTATTGTTAAGAGGCCTACCAATAGTTGAATGAATAGTTGGTCCTCAATGGAGCATCTGCTGAGGAACTTTGTCACTTGTATCTGCATCATAAAATTATGCAGGTCCA
>JAOTQJ010113037.1:0-10983 GCA_025642045.1 Solanum sejunctum | reverse complement strand
TCAACTTACACAACATTCACAACAATATTCCCAATTGGATAGTTATACTTAATTTAAGAAATACGGGGTCTAACAAATGTGTTTTGGTGGGAAGGTATGAAGAAAGACATTGCCAAATTTGTAAGCAATGCCAACAAGTCAAAGCCGAACGTTAAAGGCCAGGTGGCCTAACCCAAGATATTAAGATTTCTACTTGGAAGTGGGAGGAAACTAACATGGATTTTATGGTTAGGTTTCCTAAGACTAGGAGGGGTTTTGATTCTATTTGGTTGTGGTTGATTGAATGACAAAGTTGGCTCATTTCCTATAGGTTAAAACTACTTATGGGGTCGAAGACTATGCTAAATTGTACATTCATAAGTTAATGAGATTGCATAGGGTTCCCTTGTCTATCATATTGGGTCGTGGTGCTAAATTCACTTCACACTTTTAGAGATCCTTCCAAAGGGGTCTTGGTACCAAGGTTAAGCTCAGTAAGACCTTTTACCCTCAAACGGATGTTCAAGCTAAAAGAACTATCCAAGCTCTTGAGGATATACTTAGGCCTTGTATTTTGGAGTTTAAGGACAGTTAGGATGATCATCTTCCATTAATTGAATTTGCTTATAACAATAGCTATCTTTCTAGCATTGGTATGGCTCCTTTTGAGGCCCTAAGGTAGACGTTGTAGATCACCGATTGAGTGGTTTGAAGTGGGAGAAATGACTTTTTTGGGTCCAAATCTTGTTATGGAGCCTAGGGAGAAGGTACGGTTAATTGGAAAAAGGTTGAAAATAGCCCAAAGTCGTCAAAAGTCCTATACCGATGTGAGGAGAAGAGAGCTTGAATTAAAAGTTGGTGATTGGGTCTATTTGTCACCCATGAAGGTTGTGGTTCATTTTCGTAAGAAGGGTAAATTAAGTCCAAGATTTTTGGGTCCTTAGAAGGTGTTGAGGAGGACTGTAAGGCGACCTATGAGTTGGAATTGCCTAGTGAAATGGATTTGGTTCATCCGATTTTCCATGTGTCTATGTTCTGGAAGTGTATAGCTGATCCTAATGCTATTGTCTCATTTAATGTTGTGGGCGTTGTTGAAGACAACTTGACTTATGAAGAGGTTCCAGTAGAGATCTTAGATAGACAAGTGAAGAGATTGAGGAAAGGATGTGGCTTCCATTAAGGTCCTTTAGAGTAATCAACAAGTCAAAAGTGCTATATGGGAGGCCTAGGGGGACATGCAAAAACAATATCCTTATCCCTTCCATTCTACTCAAGCCTAAGGTAATTCTAAGTCTTTTATTTGGTTTTATGTCTCATGTATCAGCCCTATATGTCATATACATACATTCACATTTATGTTGACAAGTTCATAGTAATTTTAACACTTATGTTGAGATTTTCGCAAATGGTGTTTAAGTGTATTGATGCATTCTTGTTTGGGCTGATTTATACATGATTACTCTTCTCATATACCCTTCTTTGACATTCAGGGATGAATGTTCACAAAGGGGAGATATTGAAACAAACCCAAAAAGTGCCTGAAAATGTGCCTCGGAAGTGCTCACAATCGTAATTTTCATAAATCTCAAAATCCACACGTGATATCGAAAATCCAACTTCATATTCTTGATCATGGGGTGAAATTGAGAAGGAAATGAGTCTAAACTCGATTTTAGAGCAAACAAATCACAATTTCAAATTACAAAATTTTCCTTATCCAATGTTGATCCGTGCCCCTGGCACGATGCCACTAGAGCGCGGATCAGTGTTAAAAAGTTGCTAGTTTGTTGTTCGGTCCAAGGCCTTTGGGTCTTGGGCCTAAGTCTTCCCATGCATGAAAATACCTATACTTAGTCATATTTCACCTTCATAACATACAAGACATTCCCCAATACTCTCTCAAACACTTAGACATTTCATCCCAAATTTCAAGTTCCAAAACTCATCCAGATCTTATGGATTTCACTCAAGCTTCAAGTCTCCATTTCCAATCTTCACCAAGAATTCTCCAAAGTCAAGGTATATGGGTTTCAACTATTGGGTCCTTTCGGCCATGGTGCCCAAGCTTCCTTTTTACCTAAATCTCATGTTTCTAAGTCAATTTTCTTATGAATCTTACTTTTTATGAATTTGACTATGAACTATGTTGGGGTTTTGTGAAAGTGTGACTGTTTAAGCATGTTTTGAGCTATGAATCTTGGATCTATCTTTAGATTTGATGAAGGGTTATGATGTATGTTATTTAAAGGTGTTACCAAGTGTTGGTAGGTGGTTTTACATTAAGTTTTATTGCACGATTTCACTCTTGAATTATATAGTTTTACACTAGCATTGCATACCAACTAAGTGTTTAATAAAATGTCCAATTAATTTATCTTGAATTGTTGAAGGTCTAATGCTTGGCATATGAGTTAAGTAACTTTATGATGATGAAAGGATGTTATGTATATATTGATTCCATGAGAAGTGTCTATTGTGTTGTGAGTTGACCATAGCTAATTGAGGGGTGATACCTTAATCATTCTAGATAGGGTGGTAAGCCATCAACTAATTGCGGGGTTGATACCTCAATCATCTCGGATAGGGGTAGAAGCCATCAACCAATTAAGGCATTGATACCTCAATCCCTACTAAGGGGTGGTCTACCTTAGATTTCAAGTATTAAGTTTTTTGGTCTATGATGGTCTATTCCTACTTATGTAACATGATTTATGTATAAGCATATTTACTTCAATTATCATTCATGCATGCCATATTGTTATATGTTCACCTATTGCCTAATTATGCATATTGATTATGATGCCTATCTATTGTTGCATTACATCCTACATACTTAGTTCATTCAAACATACTAATGTATACACTATGCCTATGTGATCTAACCATGTAAGAAGAGCCTCATTTGATCATCATCATCCTCCACGTGGCTAGTGCCATATCTCTCAAAGCAAGTTAGTGAGTCCTTAATTTCGAGGACATATTTCTCTTAATTTATGCTATGTATAGACTCTCTTTTCTTTATTCTATGCTTTCATTTTGATGGTGAGCCCAGTTACTTTTCTTAGCCCCCGCTAAGTTCTATTTTTAGAGGTGTTGTTCGACAAGTTATGTAATGATGCTATGAACCTTGACTCTCTTGACTCTCTTGATACTTTATGATACGAAAGATGTCCCAGCCCCATTTATACCTATTTACTATTTCTTATTGTTATTTTATTGCTTATGCAACTAAGGATGTGTAATGATATGTTAAAAGGCTTGCTTAGGATCCATTCAGGTTTCCAATGCGTCGTGTTACGTCTAGGCCCTAGGCTTGAGTCGTGACATTGATACTATATCTATCCATTGCTTATGATTATGCATTTTGACTATATTGGCTTATGTATTATTGGATTACATCATACATACTTAGTACATTCAAACGTACTAACGTATACTTTATGCCTACATGATGTTACCATGTAGGAACCAGAGCATCTCTTGATCATCTTCCACGTGGCTAGTTCACTGCTTTGGAGATAAGCCTTGGTGAGTCCTCAAGTTTGAGGGCACTATCTATGATACTCTTGCCATTTGTTATTTTTTTATGTTGAACAATTGATACTATGAGGATGAGCCCAAAAAGTGTCTTGGCCCTTGCTCCAATATATGTTTCAGGTATTGTTGGTTAATGATGTACTTATGCTATGAGTTTGACTCTTGAATATTTTATGATTATCAAAGACTTTCCTTAGCCCCATTTCCCTTATTCATATCTCTTGTTGTTGTTATTTTTTCCTCCGCGACCAAGGATATGTGATTGATATGTAAAAGGCTTGTTTGGGGTTCCTTCGGAATCCCCATTCGCTGCGTCATGTCTAGGCCCTAAGCTTAGGTTGTGAAAAACTCATAGGAAAATATTATGAACCAAGTATCACATATCAGATTTTTTTTGGAAACATACACATTCAAGTATCAATTAATATCTCAAAGCACATAATTAGTAAGTATCTAGCATATGCAATTCCAAACACCTACAACATACATAAATCAGGTATCGTTTATACACATGATCATCAACACATTCTAGTAGCAAATATGACCAAATAAAGTCAATTAAATTCAAGTATTAATTACAATCTTTAAAGAAAATGAAACAACATTGAATCTGATGCCATACGAACCTTTTGTTATCCGATCTTTTTATTTTGAAATTGCACCCTATATCAACCTTATACTTCCCCATTATGGCTACTAGGGTTGCTTTATCCTTATATAATTATTTCTCTTTGACTTTGACATTTCTTGATATACTGAAAGATTTGATACTTCAATTCCATGTTAGAAACAAAAATTGACATTCTAAAACTTTATAGACCCAATCACATTTGTATCTTGTTGCGTTAATTCAGCACAAACAATCGATCCATCGATTTCATCAAACATCTCAATATCATCAATATCCAAATTAATAGTATCTATATATAGTAGATACACCCAAAGCCAGGTTCTCAGCTTCACACCTATATCATTTCTAATAGTTATAGAAGAGGAATTATCCTCTATAATGTATCTAATAATAATTCTTTTTCTTCGTTTGTCTACATCCAATTCAGCCATGATTGCTTCAATCAAATTTATGAAGGAAATATTTTATCCAAAAACTATACCATCGCTTTTGTATCCCTGATAATTAACATCGAATTCCCATTTTTCGGAATGACACAGTAAAATTGATACATTCATAGCTTCCGAAACTCGATCTTCTATTTAAAAAGTGAAAACAATGTCGTCCTTTCGAATTGTTTGAATTGGAAATTTGCAGAAATTTTTTAAATTTTTTGAAATAGGATTCTGTTATGGGTACATATAAAAAATTCTTCTGCCAGTAATGACTCAGCGTAATTAATGGGCCAATTACTTAGATTTTTGCAGTTGACTCCCGAATTATACGTAACTGACTAGATTCCTTCCTATTATTTCTTTAAGTATCAGGTGAAAAATAAAGCATCACGGTTGGATGAAATTTAGTGGATTTTACATAATTTAGAAATAGTTGGTATAGAAGGGAATTATCGGTTTACATTATGGGATTTATACAATATTTACATGTTTTTTTTAGGAGAACATTCATAAATAGCCTATGCTTGAAATTTAATATGCCCAAATAGCTATATTTTAAATAATTACACAAAATAACCTCCGCTATGTGATCTGAAGAGGAGGAGAGAGGCAAGCAAGTTCGAGATCGAGAGAGAGAAGTGAGACGAACTGTATATGTATATTTGTCAAATTATATGTGTATATTTGTTAAATGATTATATATGTAATCAATATACGTATATATTTGTATATCTAGCAAGCGATATTGAGAGGAGCAAAAAGAGAGGTGAGCGAGATCGGGAAAGGAAGGAGAGAGGCGAGCGAGAGTGGACAGAGGGGTATCGTATATGTATATTTGTGAATTGACTACGTATATCTGTCAAAAAAATTGTATATGAAGCTGGTATACATTTGTAATTGTATATCTGCAAGAAATTGCAAAGAGGGAGGAGAGGGGAGAGAGAGAAAAAGAGGAGAGAGAAAATAGGAACAAATTCCTAACTATAGCTATAAATTATAATTTTTTCAAATTATAGTTATATAATGTAAATACATATCAAATATCTGTCTAATTATGTTATTTTTCTTTTTCTTTTTATAATTCTTTCGAGCATATAATTCTATAACTAGTTAATACATATAATTAATATGTAAAAAGTAGAATACTATTACTACAAATCTTTGCTAATGATTTAAAATATAATTCGATATAAATATTACATATAATTAATTTAATAACTACAAAGCTTGAAACAAGGTCACGATAATTAATTATTTTAATAGGAGCTGGTAAAGTGGTTGCAGCAACATCTAAAAATGGAATTTTATTTGAAATTCTAAAAAAGCTATAATGATAGGATATTAATAATATTAATATTAATAATGATGAGAAATACTGGTAAAATAATGCATCATTTCTATTATATATAGAAGGCTAGCGAAGCAGCTGAAGCAGACAGTTGGTGGACGACATGTCTGCTTCAGCTGCTTACTTAAATAGGTATCTGCCCATTGACGTACCTATTTCAGCTTTTTGATTTTAAAAGTTTTTAAAAACAAATTAAAAATTCAGTTTATTAGTAAAATTAATCTAGCGACGTCATATAAAAGGGAACAGAAGAAATAATATATATTATTTCATTAGGAAACTACATAAAAATTATCATGAATCTAGATAAGTATAAAAAATACTATAAATCATGATATTTGACAGCTTTAAGATTTTTAAAAATCAAATACAAAATTTAAATGATTATTGAAATTAATCTATCAGCCATTGAAAAAATATTATTTAAATATCTCAAAAATATGTTGTATATATTTTTTATTATGTATTAGCCATTAATCTCCTTTGATAGATCTTTAATAGGCTGGTTGACGATCATTCTTTATCATGGGCAAAACGTTACTATTGAACAAGTAACTTTCTTCCTTCTATTATCCATAGATTGTGCTAGGTTTATTCTTTAAATCTATGTCAGATTTTGGCTCCTCATTTTATACTAGAAGAGCTTGTTGAATCCCAGAGGATATACTCATACTTGTTGAAATATCCTTATGAACTTCACGCCACGGGAGGGTACCCTGGGTGTAACTGGCACTCAGAGACTATAGCTAGCACCCGATCGAATCACTTGGCCTCATCACATTCATTCAATCATACATCAGTGGAAGACATAATATTAGAATCAATTAATAGTGGGCTATTCTATCTCAACATATCTACATCAGGAATAAAGGACATTGGTCATAAGACTAGTCACCATAATATCATATAGAATTAAGAAACTCAGTTTAACAAGGGGGAAAGACCCCAACATCAAAACATCATCATTCTACGTCTATGAAATCTCTATCTCTATTGGTTTGGGAAGATACTATGACAGGCCATGGCTACCACAAAATCCAAATAATAATATAACGTAAGAAAATGAAATAAAAGACATCCTCCGAGTGAAGGGAATCTCTAAATCTCAAAGAACTGGCTGTTGAAGTCTTCTGTTTATTGAATCTGCATCCTGAAATGATGCAACACCAAGTGATGTCAGTACGTGAAATGTACGGTATATAAATGGGCTAAAAGTAAATAGTTTGAATGAGATAGTAGGGAATAACATCAACTCATCAGGTACTCATCGCATCTCAGAATAAGAGTAGGACAGTATCACATCAACATCAATCAATACTTACACCATCACCTCAACATTAGAGTACTATCAGGATGAAACCTTGTTGGGAGTTTCTCTAACCGACAATAGCTACCTATGATACAACGAAGTGATGTCATTGCCATATTCGTCTAATACCTTACTGGGGTAAGGGACAAGATAAGTCTATCAGTTTATCCATAAATCTACAAATCCTATTTTGGGACTGTGGAAACATTTCTTTTTCATGGTCTAATCCTCTCCTATGCTGGCCCCGTAGTTAATGAGTGTGAGTGAGACTTACTCTTACTCATTTCTGTGATCAATACTCCTCCCATGACTCAACATGCTCATAAGCTGTCAAACATTAAAGATTTATTATCATTTAGTCTCTTTGGACAAGGAACATTAGCTGATCTCATCATCTATGTAAGGACCCAAATTTTTGTATAGCTTTAGTGACACTTGAGATTTGGTTTCAAAAATTTTGGGTCAAGGAGACACCTTATGAAACCTCCAAGTTTGATCTGATTTCACTTTCAAGCCTTCAATTCAAGATTATTTGTGTTTTTTAAGGCCATCATGAGCCTCCCATATTAAGTGAAGTTCAAAGGAATTCCATGGACTAAGTTTCTTACAAGTACCAATTAAAGGGTCAACTTTAAATAGGCATATTTCTTAGCACAAAGAGAACTGTGTGGCCCATGACCTATCAAAAGCACTTTGAATCAGCTTTCCAATGCACCTGATTTTACCTTATTTGTAGTTTAGATAAAGAGTTTATGACCTTTTTTGTAAAACCTATCTAGACTATATAGGTCTTCACGACCCCTAAAGGGCCTCACAACTCGTGGAGAGGGTAGTGGGAGTTTCATGGAATATTTTAAGGGACATTTTTATTGGGGAATATTTGATATTTTGAGCCATCCCCAAGGCCTTTTAAGACCTTTAAACCCCCCTTTACATTCTTAAACATCTCCTACACTAATTCTAAAACCTCATTCAAGACAAATTCTCTCAAGTCACTCTAAAGTCTCTTTCAAGGGACTCTTGTGGATTAAAACTTGGAAAATCAAGGAAAATGCAATTCATCTTCAAATTTCTTTTGAAATTTCTTCATTGGGTCAAGGTATATCATTTTATTTTTGGTTCCTTTCAACCAAAGAGACCCAAATCTTTATCGAAATTTCATGAATTTAAGCTCTCTTTGAATATGGATTTTCACTATTTGGATTTATCAAATTAAAGTGATGTATGGGCTGCATACATTTGATGAATCTAAGTTACTTTAAGACATATTATGATTATTTACAACAATTTTATGAAATTATGAATAGGCATGTCCTTTTTTAAGACTTGTTTATGCATGGGTGATTTTATTATGATTTTAAATGTGGATTTAATTATGTTTTCCCTTGAATTTCATATAATATTGTTGATTTTAGATTGAATTTTGATCACCCATGCTTTCCTCATATCATTCATGGCATTCGCATTCATGACATTAGATTATTATGGCAATTATGAAGTGGGTTAAGCCCAATTATGTTCACGTATATGATTTTGATAAGATTATGATTATGACAAGAATGTGATCACATAAATTTCTATGGTTATGGCTCTTGGAGAATTTTGGATGCTTGCATCATTTTGTATATGAATGAACTATTCTTATGCATGAGTATTATGACTATGAGTTACGATTTGGCATATATGAATTATTATGAATAATGTTTGGCCTTTAGGCCTAAGAATGCATTGAAATGTTTTGATGAGACTTACTCTTCTTGAAAGCATGTATATGTATTCTATAAGTATTATTGTGGGATGATGACTTAGCTCCGATGCATTGAGGGGGTGCTCTCTTTCCTAGAACTATGTGCCTAAAATTTGTTATGTGAAATCCTATATGAAATAGGATATGTTCCTGTAAGGAAGGTTGCTTCATACAAAATAGGATAGGTTCCCGTAAGGTGAAGTATATTGTGACATGATATGCTATATGTTGAAATTCTATCCGAAATGGGATATATTCCCATAAGGAAGATTGCTTCATACAAAATGGGATGTGTTCCCATAATGTGAAGTATGGTTTACCCTTAGCAAATAGACCACCTCTTTACCGATGGGGGAATTTAATCAGGATTCTAAGTAATAGCTCGCTTAGTCTTACTCATGTCAGTTGAGGTCATGTCCCCACTATATATATGAACATCATCTGCACTTTATGCATTATGAATTTCATAGCATCTTATTATATGACATTCTTTGCTAAATATCTCTTTCTGTATTATGTGTTCTTGCCATCTAACATTATATGCAGGTTTTGGTAAGTTACATGAATTGAACCCTGCATACTTAGTAAATTCAAATGTAATAATGTATACTTTTGCCTACATGATCTCACCATGTAGGGATCAGAGATTTATTTCATCTATTTGTTGTGGTGAATCCTATCCTCTAAGGACAAGCAACCATTCCTCTACCTATATTTCTTCTATTTGTGTTGTTAACTTTGAGGGTGAATCCGGGAAATATCTTCACCCATCCTATCTTATGACTAGAGGCATCATTGGACATCTTGTAGACTCTCATGGGATCTATATATTACGTGTTGTATTTGAACCTTATGATTATTGTTATTCATTGGATATGACTATTATGGATTGATTATGAGAATTATGATATATATGTATGTTTGATATGGAAATGTGGAAGATAGTATGTCCCAAATTGCCCCCATAGTGTGAGCCATACTTACTCGGCCCTTAGTCATTATGCGCTATATGCTATCTGAATTCATGCTAATCACTTTTCCTAAGATATCCCCATAGCGTGAGTCTTACTTTCCCATCCCTTAGAACTATGTATTTAATTTTGAATGCGCTTCCAAATCTATGATGTGAATTTCAGTACTTTGAGGCTTGTTTGGGGACTCTCGGGTTCCCATTCACTATGTCACTCCTAGACTCTAGGTTCGGGTCATGACAGAGATGGTATCAGAGTACTAGGTTTATAAATAGTCCTCAGAGTCCAACATGCTGCGTCAAGTAGAGTCTTATTCATAGGTGTGAAGCACGCCACATCTATAGGTAGGAGTCTATAAGACATTTTATAAAATATTTCACTTTTTCATAATTCTTATCATGCTATGGAATGTGTATTGATATTCCCTATCTCCGTTCCTCCTACTAGATAGGGGGGAGTTACTTTCAGCTCGTAATGCAATCCAGGCATAGAGGATGTCACAGTTGATCTTATACATGAGTTTAGATGAGAGTTGGTGAAGGATGTGCATTAATTAACAAGTTTGCTCCTTTGAATATTCGCAGTTTTCTTGGGTTAGCTGATTATTATAGGAGGTTTGCTGAAGGGTTCTCATCTATTGCACCTTCGTTGACCATGTTGACTCAAAGGAGGGCCAAGCGTGTTTGGTAAGATGAGTATGGGGAGAGTTTTCAGACTTTGAATGATCGACTTACGTTGTCTCCTAATTGACTTTACTGGGTGGCTTAGATGTGTTGGTGATGTTGAAGAGGTTCATTGCTAATAAGATACAGGTTTTCTCCTAAGGGGGAGATGGTGTAATTCGGTCCTTAAATCAATTGTATGTTTCAGATGTTGATGGTCTTATGGATATGATCATGAGTAAAGCCCATAACTCTCATTATATTTTTCAGCCTAGATCTACTAAGACGTACTAAGGTTTGAGAGAAATGTATGGGTCACATGGTTTGAAGAAGGATATAGCCAAGTTTGTATCTGAATGCTGTAA
>JAOTQJ010113026.1:0-43589 GCA_025642045.1 Solanum sejunctum | reverse complement strand
ATTATTATTATTATTATTATTATTATTATTATTATTATTATTATTATTATTATTATTATTATTATTATTATTATTTAAAGTATGTAGTATCTTATCACATTGTTTGTTATTGTCTTATTATTTGCCGAGGAAAAATCTATTTGTCTTTTGAAGCCTCCCCATTCAAAAGATAAAAAATTTTAGTTTAGATTGATATCTGTTAATATTTTAGTATTTGAAAAGTATAGTTTAATTTCACGCTCATTGTTTATAAAATTGGGCGAGAAAAAATCTATTCGTCGGAGTGTGAGGCCTTCCCATTTGAAATGACGAAAAAAGTTTATTTAATTTCACATTTTACTACATGTAAAAATTCAAAATTTTAGTTTAAATTCATGTGCATAGTACTTATTAAAACTGATGCTGAAGATTTTATTGTTGCATTGTGGCTTTATCATAATTATTATTGTTTTACTTTATTGACTGACTTTATTATTATTGTTATTTCATTTACTTTATTAACTATTGGTTCCTTGTCATAATTGTTATTTCATTTACTTTATTAACTATTGGTTCCTTGTCATAATTGTTATTTCGTTTACTTTATTGACTATTGGTTCCCTGGTATAATTGTTATTTTTACTTTGTTGACTATTGATTCTTTATAATAATTGTTATTTTTACTTTGTTGACTATTGGTTCCTTATCATTATCTGATAGTATTGTTTATTAAACTTGGTCAATGACAAATTTATCTCGAGGCCTCCCTATTTAGAAAAAACAGTTTAAGTTCTTATATATTTTATTATATTTATTTTGTCATGACTGTCCTTTATTACCTTGTGTTCTTAGTGAATCATCATTAGTTTATAGTCTGCTTATTTGTGTGATTATTAGGAAGTGATACAAAAGAAATTGTAGTCTAGAAAAATATCTGTTATATTTTTAAAATTAAAAAGTAATTAATTTAAGTTATGTATGCATTGTTTTATTAATGCATTTTTTTTCTGAGATCTTTGATTGATTCTTATCACTTTTAGTGGGTTATTGTCATGTGATTTTCTACTTTTATGACTTTATTTCTTGTTATTGTTTTCTTTTTGAATTATACTATATGAAATGACTAGTTGTTACAGGTTGCATGACTTTTGTTTTCGTTTGACTATATTTCGCGCACTGTTTATTAAATTGGCCAATAAAGAAATTGCTATCAACTTCCATGGCCTTTCATTTATATAAGATGAATTTTATTTTTTTATATTATTATGTATATTCATATTTATTCATTACTAACACTTTTACCAAGTACAGGTACACGAGACACTTTTATTCACATATTTTTATTATCATGTATATTATCGGCGTTAGGCAAATACTAGGCCATTATATATATTATTGCCTTATTTTATTTTGTTTATATTTTGTGTTATTATATTTGTGAGTTTATCTCTTTCCCATTTAAAAGATCAAATTGTTTATTAATTCCTTTTTTTATTTGTTTAAATTTTATTTTTTTCACTTATCTATAAATTTAGAATAATTTATATTTAAATCTACGTGTAATTTATAACCCGCCACATAAAGTACGAGATACGTCCGGGACCTGTATATGCATACCTCGAAGGATGCCTAATTCCTTCCCTTCGAAGTAACCAGAACCCTTACCTATTTTCTAGTGAATAAGAGTTTTAGATTAATTTTACGTTAGAATAGGTTTCCTAATTGACCTTAAAAATAATTAGGTGGCGAATCCTTAAAATCATTAATTAGGAATTACCAACATGTTGTGCATTATATGACTTGGGGTTAAAATGGGGTATAACAACATCATCAACAACAACAACAATAATAATTTTAATAAATATAGAAATGTCACAAATAATAGTAAAAAGGTAATTTGATACATTATTAATTTACAAGCTCAAAATAATGAATTAGAATAAAGGATGGTCAAATTTTGGTGTCAACAATATCAAAATCAAAATGAATCACAACTCAACAATCTAGTTTACAAAGCCTCTATCTAAACTGTCTAGATGATACAATGACAGAATCAGTTGACGATAAGAGATCCTCAACGATGCATATGTTGATGATCTTTAGTACCTGTCTCTTCATTATTAAATGATGTAGTCCAAATGGACGTCAGTACATGAAATATATGAGTATGTAAAATGACTGAATGAAACAGATATAGGTAGAACAATAATCAATGCAGAAATACTTAATCCAAATGTCAAATGTGTATCTAAAGCAAGAATGACGAGTAGACAATGACCAATCAGTATAAATCCAAACGAGTTTGAACCCAATCCAATCATCTCAGAGTACTATCAGTAGAGTTTTTATTATCTGACAACAATCACTCATGAGCCTGCGATAGTATAACAATCTCGTTGATGTTGCCACAACCATTTAGTACTTGCCAGGGTAAAGAATGAATTCATCCAAAATAGATCCAATCAACCGAGTCCTCTATTATTTTAGGGACCTATAAAAGATGAACATCTGACTTAATGGTTTTAATCCTTTCTCGTGTTTGGCAATGTAGTTATTGAGTTCGAGTTAGACATATTCTTACTCAATTTGGTGTTCGACACTCCTTCCAACATTCAATGCTCACAAGACAATCTATTCCAATCAACAAATTAGTGAGTCTCATAATAGATATCATAACCCAAGCCTAGGACTTAGATGTGACATGGCGAATGGGCAACCCGAATGGAGACCTAGCAAGCCTCTTAACATCTCACTATGCATCCTTGGTTACGGAAGTAAGAAAATAAGAACAAGAGATAATAAATAGGGATAACCGAGACTAAAGGACAACTTTCATATCATAATCAACAAGAGTCAAAGCTCATAGCATAGATACACAACATGTCCAACAATATCTCTACTACATAGATGAGAGCAAGGGCCAAGACAAGCAACCGAGCTCACCCTCATAGTCAAGTGTATAAAAAAGAAAGAGAGTATTTAATACATAGAATAAAAACATAAACATTGTCCTTGGAATGGAGAACTTACAAACTAGCTTGACTAGATACCACTAGCCATGTGGAGGAAGAGGATGACCAAATGGTGCTCCTCTTTTTACATGCTAACACAATGTAGGCATAGAATATGCGTTAGTATATTTGAATGTACTAATTATGTAGGATGCAATGCAATAATAGATAGGCAACATAGGCAAAATGCATAATCATAAGCAATGAATAGCATACTAACAATATGACATATATGAATGATGCTTGAAGTAAAACATGCTTATATAAAATATATTACATAGATAAGAAGAGACCATCATCATAGACCAAACAACTACTACTCTGAATCCAAGGCTTAGCACCCCTTTGGTAGTGGTTGAGGTATCAACCTCTCAATATGGTTAATGAACATCATGCCCTCCATCATAGTAGTCAAGGTATCAACCCCTAAATATGGTTAATAGACATCACAACCTCCGTCAAAGTTGTCAAGGTATCAACCCCTCAACAAGGATAATGGACCTCATACCCTCTATTATAGTGGTCAAGGTATCAACCCCTCAACAAGGTTAGTGGGCATCACACCTTCCATCAAAGCGGTCAAGGTATCAACTCCTCAACAAGGTTAATGATATCATGCCCTCCATCATAGTTGTCAAGGTATCAACCCCTCAACAAGGTTAATAAATATCATACCTCCATTATAGTGGTCAATGTATCAACCCCTCAACAAGGTTAATGCACATCACACCCTCCATTAAATCGGTAAAGGTATCAAACCCTCAACAAGGGTATGGTCAACATGCAATACTGTAGAAGCTTATCATGAAATTAATGCATATACAACATACTTTCATCATCTTAGAGTCATACATTTCATATACCAAGAATTACGCCTTCAACAACTCGAGATACATAATCTGAATATTTTATGAATCACTTGGCGGGTGTGTAATGCTAAAGTAAAACAATGACATTCAAGAGTGAAATCCTACAGGTAAATCCAATCTAAAATCATCAATCAATACTTGGTAACACACTCAAACAATATACATCAAAATCCTTCATCAAATCTTACATTAGATCTTACATTCATAGCTCAAAATATGCTTAAAAAATTACCATTTTATAAACCCCAACATAGCATGCAGTAAAATTCATAATAAGTAAGACCTATTTGTAAATCAACTTTAAATAATATAATTTTAAGTAAAAGCAAGCTTGGGCATCATGGGTGAAAGGAACCCATGAAAAAACTAACATACCTTAGCTTTAGAGAATAGCTTGATGATGTTTTGAGATGGAGACTTGAAGCTTGAATGAGAAACTTGAGATTCAGATAAGGTTTGAGACTTGAATTTAGGAGTGAAATATTTGGCTAAGAGTTTGAATGAGTATTGGGGAATATTTTGAATCATATAATAGTGAAATATGACTAAGTATAGGTATTTTCATGTATGAGAAGTCTTAGGCCCAAGATCCAAAGGCCTTGGACTAGAACAATAAAACTAGACAAAAATAACATAGAGGCGTGCACCCTGGCCACGTCGCTCCAGGGATGCGAACTCTCTCTAGAAATCACAAACTTGAAAAATTAAAATTGTGAATCGTTCATTCTAAAATCGGGATTAGACCTATTTCCCACTCAATTTGACCCCTTGATCAAGAATATGAAGTCAGATTTTGAAATAATGCAAAAATTTTGGGCAGTTTTTGGGGTCATTTCAATGGAGTCTTTCAACTCATTAATTCTCTTTAATAAATTTTTAAACAATTTTATAGATCAATTTCATCAACCTTTCAAGAGTGAATTAGACTATCACGTAGGAGCACTTTCAATTTAGACCAATCTTTAGAGTTCAAATTTTAAGATTCACAGGATTATCACCTTCTCTTAACCTACCATCATGCTCACAGCACAATCACTGTCAACATTCCCAAATCAAGGCTCTAGTCTCAATCCCTATGTTCATTCATGTAATCATTTATGATGTAATATGTAGGGTTTGTGAAATAACTCATGCAAAAGTATTTATTCAGTAAGTCAAATTTGTGATGATCATCAACATGTGAAAATATATCGAATATATATAATTCATAAGAAAATATTCAAGACATCATCCATAGACACTCAATACTATCACCTTTTAATCTATCTCAATCAAGAGGCACATGGAAGAATAATTCCATGCTTGGGATGAAGTTTGACAGTCGATTTGCATATGTTTCAACTCTAATCATTTGAATTCCTAGCTTCTCTTCTCCTCTTCTTAGCCCTAGTCTTTTCTTAGAACATCTAGAAAGCTTAGAAATGGGTTTAAAACCCCTTTTTATTCTTAAAATGACCTATATTGGTTGGGAGTTAAGTTTATGAGGAGTACGGAAAGGTTTGGGATGCCCTTACAAAACTAAAAATTTTGCACTTTGGAAAACCAAGTGCGCATCGCGGACTTGGGCACTCCATGGAAATTTTCATTGAAACTCTTCTAATCGAGTTTTTAATCCCATAGAAAATATAGGAATCACCATAAAGTACAAATCTGCAACAAGTCTGCAATGCGAACATATCATACACTTTTTGGAATTGCATTTTTGCTTTGAAAATGATCTTTTGATCTGATAGGTCTAAAAATCAATCAAGATAATTTTTTCACATAATTTTTTGTGTTGATCCATTTTTGACCTCAGATTTGCTGAAAAAGTTTTGGAATACATATTATGGTAGATCCTCTCATCTTGGGATATTTTGGTAATTACCAGTGCAACATTTTTGTTCTTAAGGCCCTTAGTTTGTGCCCCCACAGTGTCATGAAAAAATTGCAATTTGATGAACTGGCCATATTTAACTCCATGATACATCTGCATTACAACATTTATGCCCTAAATCTATGTTAGAACATTTGTTATTGCCTCATTACTACCTGCCATTCCTAAAATGGCTTTCAGCCATGCAACCTTTTCTCCTGACTCATTATATGGATTTCCACAAACCATTTTCATGTTAAAATAACCTTTGCTCTTATACTAGTTGATATGGGGTCAATCCTTGCAATCTAACCCAATAGGCAGCCTAAAACACTTAGAATCACCCCTTTTTTGGCCTCACTTTTAAACTAGCCTAGCACAAATAATGACTATGAAATTAAGAACACCAGAACGTATAGGAACAAATCCCAACTTTGTTTCAAACTCATGCTAACAAAGAAACACAAAGACATAAACTACAAGATTTGTCTAGGACAATATGCTGCCTGTACCGACTCCCTGTCCCTTTAAATAGGCCATAATAGCCCAATCATTTGCCTGCCAACTCAGTTGACATCCCCAACTGATAGTCTTAAATCAAAATTCAGATTACAAGTTTATCCAAGCTTGTTAACATGACCAAATGGCTGAAAACTCCAAGGAACTAACAACTGGCAGGGCAACTTCAAATTTGGATCAATGACTTGCACTTGACACCGTGATGCGCACCTGCCATGTATGTTTGTGCCATGACCAAGCCCTACACACATGTCTGTGCCATGGCACAAGTCCTACCCTACATAACTTGCCATTGGATTTTGATTTCTTGCGCCAATGATCTTATCCTGCAGCTAGCCTTAAACTTGTTTAGCCACGACCATGCCATGTCATAACCCGGTCTTACCTTAGCTTGCCCCACCCTTGTCATACCTTACCCATGTCTAGCCTTGGATTGCCTTAGCTTGCCTAATCCTCGCCATGCCATAGCCACATCCTGCCTTGCATGCCCTGGCCACACCAATTCCAAGGTGTTCCTTCACTTGGACTTTCTCTTGACTAAAGTCATATGGCCTTGGCTAGACTCATCAGGTAAATCACTACCTAAGCCCGAGCGACTCGAACCATCATGCTGAGAGTCTGATAACTAGTAACTTATGTATACAATATAATGTTTTGCTAAGAGGGTTTGAGTGAACACCCTCGAGGACCCCTAGATTTGCCCTTCTTATTGAATCACAATTCCTATGGTGTCACAAATTGTCATAATGATGTAATTAGCACATTTAAAATTTATTAATCATGACAAACAATTATTATGTATAAATGTAAGTTTGACGATAACCATCAAACTACATGTGAGGCATGCATATGCTAAAACTTGCATTTTTATAATCTGGTTTTTATCAGTGAAATCTTCATAAGAGTCACATTAATTGCAATTCTATTGCTCATAAGTAAAGTGAATGTAAGAGGAAAAGGAAATATAGTTATATTTAAGTACGGGTGTCAAAATGAGCTCAAATATAAGTAATCCACCCAACCCGCCCAAAGTTTTATAGGCTGGGCTCAAGATAATTTGAATTGGAATTAATCTCAACCCGTTTAAGCATCACCCTATTATGAAACAATCATCAATTGAGCCCAATTGAATTTTCAATTTTAACACATTCTAAGGCTTTTTACTTGTATTGATATAATGTATGTTTTCAAACTATTTTATATTTTCTATCATTTATCTATCTATTTTAATTTTTTTTTATTTTCTTGAGTGGAAATTCAAATTGTGGTTATAAAAAGTAAACAATAGTATATTAGAATTGTTGAGATTGAGCGGGTCAAATTGAACGGATGAGCCAACCCAAATTTTAGCCTTTTTGAGTCCATCCCATTTAAGCCCAAAGTAAATTTGGTAACCCAACATAATCTCTATTTTACCTAATTTTAACATTCTTATTTCAACCCAACCCATCGTTTGACAGTGCTATATTTAAGTCTGTCTAATCTAAGTGCAAAATTCAGGAACAAATATTTCCGTGTAAAAGAGCTTCTTCTCAGTCCTCTCTATTCTACTTCATGAACAAAGTTTTTCATGTCAAAGAACTTCTTCTCAGTCTTCTCTATTCTACTCAATTCTCTTTTCTCATTCTCATGAATGAGGTATATGTAAGGACCTGAACTTTGTACGACCTTAATGGAGCTTGGAATTTTGGTTCCAGAAATTTTTTGACCAAAGTCGCACGACCCATGTAGGGACTCCTTGGAGTGACCCTTGGCATTAGGAGGAGTTTTTGGCTCTTAAACATGCAACTTAAACTAAGGCACACCACACATGGACCACTCACAACCCATGTGAAACTTCCCGGACCGTTTGGTGAACTATGTGGTGGCCTTAGTCTTAAAATCCTATTGTTTGGGACCAAGGCATTTGGTACGGTCCACTCTCACGGATTATGTGGTGCCTTACGGCCCATAAGGCCATTCCATATGGCATTTGAAGTGTAATTTTTCTAAGTGTCGGATCACCATTTCAGAATTTTAACATGAAGAATTTTCTAAGTGAAGTGCGACGGAGGAGTGCACGGGCTGTCTACCTTTGTACGACCCGTGAAGTCAACCTTCTAGGTGTTGGCATAAAATATTTCTAAGTATAGAATCTTTAAGCTCAAGATAAGTTCGCTTTCAAGTTCTTCAATTCAAGCTTATTTATGTTGTTTAAGGTCATCATGGGTCTCCTACATCAAGCCAAGTTCAAGGGAATTTTGGTGGCTAGGTTTCTCACAAGTACAAATAGAAGGATCAACATTAAATGGGAATATCTCTTAGAACCAAATGAATAATATGGGTTACAACCTATCAAATTGAATATCTTTAAATTATCTTTTGAACGCATCCAGTTTTACCTCATTCCTAGTTCGAAGCAAGAAGTTATGCCCTTTTCCGTAGAATCTGTCTAGGCTAGACGGGATGCCTTCACGAACCGTGATAAGCTTCACTACCTGAGAATCTAGCTATGAGAAGTTATAAGAAAAATTTAAAGGGGGTTTTATTTAGGTGTTTTTGATATTTTAGCCCATTCCTAAGGCTTTTTAAGACATTCAAACCCCCCTCCCCCTCTTTACATTCCTGACTTATCCTACACTATTTCTAAACCCTCATTCAAGACTAACACTTAGTTTCTAGAATTAGACTATCAAAATTCTCTCCAAGTCTCACCTTCAAGATTCAATCTAGGATTCAATTGGGGTTTCAACTTCAAGCTAAATTCTTCTTAAATTCATCTTTCTACGCAAGGTCTGTGAGTTTTGATCCTTGGTTCCTTCCAATCAAGGAGGCCTAAACTTTTTTTGAACCAAATTTTCATCAATTTAAACTTATTTTAAATATGGGTTTTCATTATTATGATTATTAAAATTCAATTGATGTGTGGGTTATACTTTATTTATGATTTTAAGTTACTTTAAGCCCTACTATGATGATTTACATTGAAGTTATGAAGTAATGAAGATGCATGTCCTCTTTAAAGCTAGATTTATGCATGAGTGATCTATATTATGATTTAAATGTGGATTTAATCATGAATTTTAATTCATGTTCATATTATATTATTAATTTTAGATTGAATCTCAATTACCCATGCTATTCCCACATCATTCCTGGCACATATATTCATGAACATTAGATTTTATGGAAATTATGAAGTGGGTTAAGACCAATTATGTTTTATGATATGATTTTGATAAGATATTGGTTATGAACAGAATGTGATCACATATATGTCTATGATTATGGATCTTTGAGCATTTGAAGTGCTTGCACCATTCTGTATATGTATATAAGCTATTCCTATACATGAGCATTATGGCTATAAGCTATGATTTGACATTTGAGCATAAGTATGAACTATTATGAATGATGTTTAGCTTTTAAGCCTAAGAATGCATTGAAATGATTTGGAAATAACTTTTGTCTCATTTGAAAGCATGTGTATGTGTGTGTATATATATATACACACACACACACACACACTTGTGAGATACGAGTTAGCACCGATGGATTGAGAGCTCCCTTTCTTTCCTTGAACTATGTGCCTAGCATAAGTGTGAATATCCTATTCGAATAGGGTTACCAATAAAGAAGGCTGCTTCATATGAAATGGGGTTGCCCATAAGGTGAAGAATGATATGATATTTTATATGTGAAAATCCTATCCTTAATGGGGCTGCTCGTCAAGAATGTTGCTTCATAGGAAATGGGGTTTCTCGTAAAGTGAATATGATTTACCTTTTGGGAAGCCGACCACCACTTTACCAATAAGGGTATTTCATCAGGATTCCAAATAATAGGTCACTTGGTCTTACTCATGTCGGTTGAGGTTACATCCCCACTATATATGCACAATTTTTCTTTTCATGCATCATGGACTTCATGGCATATTGTATGCTACACTTCTTTGGATATATGATTCTTTCAATATTATCTGCTCTTGTCATCTAACATTGAAATGTAGGTTTGGTAAATCATATGCATTGCATGCCCGCATACTTAGTATATTCAGACATACTTACACATACTTTTGCCTACATAATCTAACCATATAGGGATCGGAGATTATCTTCATACACCATTTGATGTTAGATTGAATTTGAGAAATTTTTTATGGCGAGTCCTATCTTCCAAGGACAAGCCACCATTCCTCTACCTGTTTTGGTTCCATTTGTGTTATTTACTTTGAAGGTGAGCCCGGGACATATCTTGGCCCCGTTCTATCATATGACTAGAGGCATTGTTGAACATCTTATAGACTCTTGTTAGATCTATATGTTTTCTGTTGTATTTTAAGCTTTTGATTATCGTTATCCATTAGATATGGCTATCATGGATTAATTATGAGAATTATGATATGCATGTATGTTTGATATGGAAATGTGAAAGATCCTAAGTCCTGAATTGCCCCGATCAAGTGAGTCATATTTACCTGTCTATTAGTCTTTATATGCTACATGTTATGTGTATCCATGTTAATACCTTTCCCAATGATATCCCTATAGTGTGGATCCTACTTTCCCATTACTTAAAACTGGGTGTTTACTATTTGAATACACTTCTAAACCGATGAAGTGAATTTGGATACTTTGAGGCTTGTTTTGAAATACTAGGGTTCCCATTCGCCATGTCACTCCTAGATCCTAGGCCCAGGTCTTTATAGAGATGGTATCATAGAACTAGGTTTATAAATAGTTCTCAAAGTCAAATATGCCATGTCAATTAGGGTCTTATTCATGGGTGTGAAGCGCGCCACATCTATGGGTAGGAGGCTACAAGGAGTTTTAGGAAATGTTTCACTTTTCATGATTCTTATCATGCCATGAAACGTGTATTAAGGTTTCCTATCTCCTCTCTACTAAATTGGGAAATTTACTTTCTACTCACAGTACAGTCCAAGAAAGGGAGATTTTGTAGCTGATCTTATAGATGAGGTCAAAAAGGAGTTGGTGAAGGATGTGCATCGTTTGACAATATTGCTCCTTCAGGTATTTGATGTTTTCTTGTGTTGGCTAGTTATGATGGAAGGTTTGATGAAGAGTTCTGATCTATTGCAACTCTATTGATCAATTTGACTCAAAATAAGGCTAAGTTTGTGGGTCGAATAAATGTGAGAAGAGTTCTCTAACTTTGAAAGGTCATCTTGCATCGACTCCTATGTTGACTTTACCGAGTGACTTAAATGGGTTGGTGGTGTGTTGTGATATTTCTTGGATTGGGTTGGGTTGTGTACTTATACGACATGGTAAGGTGATAGCTTATGCATCAGGTAATTAAAAGTGCATGAGCATAATTAAATGACTTATGATCTTGAGTTATTGACGGTGGTATTTGCCTTGAAAATTTGGAGATACTATTTGTATGGGGTGCATGTTGATGTTTTCACCGATCACAAGAGTTTGCAATATGTGTTAACTTAAAAGGATCTTAATTTGAGGAAAAGAAGAAGGTTGGAACTCCTAAAGGGCTATGACATGAGTGTATGAAATCATCCCGACAAGGCAAATATTTTAGACGATGTTCTCAGTGTACTATCTATGGAAAGTGTGACTCATGTAGGTGAAGGGCAAGAAGAGTTAGCAAAAGATGTTTACTGTTTGGCTAGATTGGGTGTTAGGTTAAATGACTCTAGTAATAGTGGTGTTCATGTTGAGAATGGGGCCGAATCTTCTATGGTTGTTGAGGTCATGGCAAAGCAAGATTTAGACACATCATTGGTTGTGATGTAGAGGTTGGTTGCCAGAAGTAAGATAGAGGTTTTTCTCCCAAGGGGTAGATTGTATAATTCGGTACAAAGATCGATTGTGTGTTCTGGACGTTTATGGTCTTAGGGAGATGATCGTGAGTAAAGACCATAACTCACATTAATTTGTTCACCCGGGATCTACCAAAATGCATCGGGACTTGGGGGAAGTGTATTTCTGGTATGGTACAAAGAAAGACAATGTCAAGTTATATATATTTGGGAGTTGGTTAGACTGGGTAGTGTGCCTACTTTTATTATCTCGGATTGTGGTATCCAACTTCCAACTCCCTTTGGAAATCATCTCAAAAGGGGGTTTTTCACGACCCAACCCAAAGGGACCCCAAACAAGCCTTTTAGCATATTATTTGCATATCCTTGGTCACGAAAGCAAAGTAAACAACAATAAGATTGTATAAACAAGGATAAAGGGACTAAGGGAAATCTTTAGTAGCATAGATCTACAAAAGTGTCAATCTCAGGCATAATTACATAACTTGTCAAACAACACCTCCAGCATAGATTTGGTGGGGATCAAGGCAACTCTCTGGGCTCATCCTTTTGAATATCAAAGTTCAACATAAGTGATCATATAAGCAAGAGAGCAAAGCTAGTGTCCCCAAACTTGAGGACTCACAAATAGCTATTCTTCAAGATATCGTAACCAGCTATGAGGAGGAGGATCGTGAGGTGCTCCTGTTCCTACATGGTAACATCATGTGGGCATAGAGTATATGTTGGTACATTTGAATATACTATGTAGGATTCAATACAATAAGAGATAGGCAACATAATCAAAATACATAACCATAAGAAAGAAATAATATGTTAGCAACATGGCATGCATGATCAATGATTGAAGTACAAGATGCTTATATGGAACCATAGTACATGTGTAGGAAGAGACTAACATCATAGCCAAGGAACTTAGTACTTGGAATCCTGGCCTACCACCCCCTTGGCAGGCGATTGAGGTATCTACCCCTCAATTAGTACATGGGCATAGCACCTCCATCATAGTGTTCAAGGTATATTTCCCTCAACATGGTAGATTGACTCAACACCCTCCATCATAGTAGTCAAGGTATATACCCCTTAACTGGTCGATGGACATAGTTCCCTCGATCATAGTGGTCAAGTTATATACCCCTTAACAGGTAGATAGACATAGCACCCTCCATCTTAGTGGTTAAGGCATAGCACCCCCTCAACAAGGTGTGGTCAACTTGCAACGCTATAGATACTTTACATGAAATCAACACATAAATATATTACTTTCATCATCAAAAATTCACTTAACTCATAAGCCATGCAATAGACCTTCAATAACTTAAAAGCCCTTAACCAGATATTTTATCAAATACTTGGCAGGTGTGTAATGCTAGTTAAAAATCATACAATTCAAGAGCAAAATCATGTAAGAAAACTTGATGTAAATCAACCCACCAACACTTGGTAACACCCTTCACACAATGTACATTGAAACACTTCATCAAATCACCTAGTAGATTATAGATTCACGCTTAAAACATGCTTAAACAATCACATTTTATGAAACCCCAGCATAGTTTATATGCAAATTTCATAATAGAAGAGACCCATAAATAATTAACTTGAAAACATGCAATTTACATGAAAAATAAGGTTGGGCGCCATGGGTGAAAGGACCTAATGGTTGAAACCCATATACCTGAACTTTGGAGATTTTATTGAGGAAGATTGGAATGATAACTCGAAGCTTGCATGAAATTCTTGAGATCCGAAATGAGTTTGGGACACTTGATTTGGGTGAAATATTTGGCTAAGTGTTAGAGAGGGTTTTGGAGAATGTCTTGAATGATATGAGGTTGAAAAATGAGTAAGTATAGTTATTTTTATGCATAGGAAGGCTTAGGCCCAAGATCCAAAAGCCTTCAGTTGAAACTGAAAAATTTGCAATAAAATACATTGCTGACCTATCGCGGAGCCAACGAGAATAGCCTCTGGACATTGAAATTTTTGGAAAATAAAATTTTTTTATGGTTGCTCTAAAATTGGGGTTATAACCATACCCCACTCAATTTTCTCCCCTGATCAAGAATATGAAGTTGAACCTTAGATATCACATGAATTTTGAGATATTTAGAAATTACAATTGTGGGTATTTTCGAGGCACATTTTCGGGCACTTTTTGGGGCTTTTCAATATCTCCCCCTTGGGAACATTCATTCCTGAATGTCAAAGAAACGTATATAAGAAGAGTAATCATGAAGAAATCAACCCCAATAAGAATGCAATAATGCACTTAAACACCACTGTCAAAAATCTTAACATAAGTGTCAAAATCACTAGGAACTTGTCAACATAAATATGAATGCATACAAATGACGTAAGGGCTGATACAGAAGACCTGAAATCACATAGGGGACTTGAATTAGTACCTTAAGATTGAGAAGAATGGAAGAGATAGGGATATTGCTTTTGCATGTCCACCTTGGCTTCCTATGTGGCACTTTTAACTTGTTGGTTTCTCCAAAGAACCATGATGGAGGCAATATCCTTGTTCCTCAACCTTTTCGCTTGTCTATCAAAAATTTCTACCAGAACCTCTTTATAAGTCAAATTATCCTCAACAACATCCACAGCATCAAAAGGCACAATAGCTCTTGGGCCACCTACAGACTTTCTCAACATAGACACATGGAAGATCGAATGAATCACATTCATATCATTGGGCAACTCCAACTTATAGGCCACCTTCCTCCTAAACACTCTATAACGACCAACAAATCTTAGACTTAATTGCCCTTCTTACCAAAATGAACCATACCCTTCATGGTGAGACCTTCAAATAGACCCAATCACCAACTTTAAATGGAAGCTCCCTTCTTCTCACATTGATATAGGACTTTTGTCTACTTTGGGCTGTTTTTAATCATTCCCTTATCATCCTAACTTTCTCCATGGCCTCCCTAATCAAATTCAGACCCAATAAATCTATCTCTCCTACCTTAAACCATCTAACCGAGGACCTACAATGTCTACCATAGAAAGCTCAAAAGGAGCCATACCAATGCTCGAATGATAGGTATTGTTGTAGGCAAACCCAATGAGTAGAAGATAATCATCCCAACTAACCTTAAACTTCAAAACACATGATCTCAGCATATCCTCAAGAGTTTGGATATTTCTTTCAGCTTGGCCATCTGTTTGAGGGTGAAAAGTTGTACTAAGCATTACCTTGGTACCAGGACCTCTTTGAAAGCACCTCCAAAAGTGAGAAGTAAATTGAGCACCACGATACTATATGGTAGACAAGGGCACCCTATGCGATCTAACCAATTCATGAATGTATAACTTAGCATAATATTCGACACCATAGGTAGTCTTAACCAGTAGGAGATGAGCCGACTTTGTCATTCTATCAACCACAACCTAAATGGAGTCAAAATAACTTCTAGTCTTAGGCAACCAACCACAAAATCGATGTTAATTTCCTCCCACTTTCAACTAGGAATCCGTATATCTTAGGTTAGGCCACCCGACCTTTGATATTCGACTTTTACTCATTGGCAATCATGGCAACTGGATACAAACTTAGTAATATCTCTCTTTATGCCAATCCACCAAAACACTTCCCTCAAATCTCTGTAAATCTTTGTAGAATCAGGGTGAATAGAATAGGAGGAATTATGATCCTCATCTAAAATCTTCTCTCTCAAGTTATCAACACAAGACACACACAAGCTTTATTGGTACCTAAGGGCAGTATCTCCCCCTTGGGAGAAAACCTCCACCTTACCATCTTCTACCAAAGCCTTCAATTCTGACAAGGCATGATCAAGATCTTGCTTTGCCATTACCTCCTCAATCAATGAATATTTAGAGCCATCAACCACCACTAGTCCACCATTATCAACCTCCACCAACCTAAGTCCCAAACTAGCCAACCAATGAACCTCTCTACCCACCTCTTTGCCCCCATCATCAACATGTCCTAGCCTACCCATAGCACCCTACTCAAAGCATTAGCCACATCATTAGCCTTACCGAAGTGATAATGCACATTTATATCATAATCTTTAAGAAGCTCTAACCACCTTCCTTGTCTCAAGTTGAGGTATTTTTGGGCGAACACATATTGGAGACTCTTATAATCAGTGAACACGTCAACATGCACCCCATACAAGTAATGACGCCAAATTTTCAAAGCAAATACCATAGTGGCCAATTCATGATCATGGGTAGGATAATTCTTTTCATGCACCTTAAGTTGTCTAGAGGCATAAGCTATCACCTTACCATTTTGTATCAAAACAAAACCCAAACCAATTCGTGAGGCATCACAATACACAACAAACCCTTTCAAGCTTTCCTGTAGAGACAAAATAGGAGCGGAGACAAGCTTGTCTTTCAAGGTTTGGAAACTCTTTTCACACTCATCTGTCCACACAAACTTTGCCTTCTTTTGGGTCAGCTTAGTTATAGAAGAAGAAATAAAAAAGAACCCATTCATAAACCTCCATAGTAAGCTGCTAAGCCTAAGAAGCTTCTAATGTTTGATGGAGTCAAAGGTCTAGGTCAATTTATAATTACCTCTGTATTCTTAGGATCCACCTTAATACAATCCACCGATACCACTTCACCCAGAAAGGTAACCTCTTTCAACCAAAACTCACATTTCTCATACTTAGCATATAACTTCTCCTCCCTCAAGATTTGTAGTACCACCGTTAAGTGAGCTATATGCTCCTCCTCACTATGGCAGTAGGTCATGATATCATCAATAAGTACCATGACAAACAAATGAAGGTAGGGTTCGAAGACCCTATTCATAAGATCCATGAAGATAGCAGGTGCCTTGGTCAAATCAAAAGACATAACCACAAATTCATAGTGCCCATACCTAGGTTAAAATGTCATCTTGGGAATGTCACACTCCCTCACTCTTGCTTGGTGATACCCGGATTGAAGATCAATCTTAGAGAAATGACTATCCTCGTAAAGTTGGTAAAAAAGATCATCAATCCTTAGTAGAGGGTACTTATTCTTAATGGTGACTCTATTAAGCTGCCAGTGGTGAATAGATATTCTAAGAGGACCATCCTTCTTCTTCCCAAACAACACCGGTACACCCCAAGGTGATTGGATATTCCTAATAAAACCCTTCTCCAACAAATCTCTCAATTACTCTTTCAACTCCTTCAACTCCGTCGGGGCCATACCATAATGGGGAATAGAAATGGGTTGAGTATACAGAAGGAGATCTATGCCAAAATCTATTTCACTTTTGGGAGAAATATGAGGAAGTTCATTAGGAATGACATCGAGGAACTAATTAACCATCAAAATTGACTCTATAAGAAAGAATTTTGACTCAACATTGCTAACCCTCACAAGATGATATAAACTCTCCTTAGGAATCAACTTTTGGGCTTTAATGTAAGAAATGAATATACCCTTGACTACCACATCATGACTTTCCCACTCAAGGATGGGTTCATTAACGAATTGAAATTTGACCCTATGGTTTCTACAATCAATAGAGGCATAATATGCATGCATCCAATCCATCCCAAGAATGACATCAAAATCCTCCATATCCAACTCAACAAAATCACAAGGCAATATTTTACAAACTGAAAAAGAGATAATTTCTATAGACCCTTCTAGCAACAATGAATGCACCAAAGGGAGTAGACACCTTATAAGGCTCACACAACAATTCATTTTCAACCAAAACATTTTGGCCACAAAAGGAGTAATAAAAGAAAGAGTCGCACACAAGTCTATCAATGCATACGCATCAAAACCAAAGAATTTCAACGTACCGATGATCACATTGGGAACCTCATCTATCTTAAACTTCCTTATAGAGAATAGATCTGATTGTGCCTTGGGGCACCACCTTGTTAACCTTCTCTTCCCATAGGAATCACATTTACGCATCGGCCTTGTGAATGACCATCTCTACCCTAATGTTGTGCATGGGGAAAATCAATAACCTTATGAACCACTTCACCATCCCCATAGCAAGCATTAGTATCCTTCAAACATGGGACATCATGGTCACTATCACATCTTGGGCACCTAGTATTAGATGCCACACCGCCACAACCTTGGACGGTTGAGTTATCATTGGCAAACATTCTAGTAGGAGCATTTGAAGACCCTTGGCCTTGATGAAATCAGCCACCCTTGGGACCTTGGAATCTACCTTCAAATCGGGCCCTCTTGGCCTTATTACCCCTTATCTTCCTTAACTTTTCCCCCTTAAATTGATCGACATAAGTGATGAGGCAGGACAAGTCCATATCACCTATAAACATGGCAGCACGACATTCTTCATTTACCAAATCAGATACACTCATCACAAACTTATTTATACTAGACCTTAGCTCGATCACCAATTGAGGAGAATATTTAGAGAGTTAGTTGAACTTGAGGGAATACTCCCTCACACTTATCGTCCCTTGCTTTAAATTCATGAACTCCATCATTTTGATTTCCCTTAGCTTAAGAGGGAAGAACTGGTAGAGAAATGTCGCCTTAAAATACTCCCAAAGGATCATATTGTTGTTCTCTTTCTACTCCTTACATTGAGTAAATCATATTTGGGCCACCCCTTTGAGTTAGTAGGCTGCTAAGTCGCTTTCTCCTCTAATCTAACACCCATAATAGACAACATTTTGTACACTTCATCAAAAAATTCTTGAGGGTCCTCATCCCCTTTAGACCCATAGAACTCCGGAGGGTTTATCCTTATAAACACCCTTGCCATAGATGCCACAGTAAGAGCATGAGGGGCTTGGACCCCTTGCCTGATTTGATTAGTTATAGCTTGTGCCAAGATGGCAATATCCTCCTGAAACTCTTCATGAGCTGGTTGGTCTTCGGGTTACAAGCACTTTTTCCTCTTAGGATAGGCATGATCTAGCATACCATAAAATATTTATTAGGGGGAAAGCCTTACCTTAACTTTTATAGCACGACATAGATCACGAAGAAGGGAAAATTTTCCTACGATGCCTCATAGCCTCTTTCTCATAGTTGTGGTGCACTTCACAACCATGAATAAGACTCTAATCTACATGGTGTGTTGGATGCCGAGGACCATTAACATTCTAGTAATTTGATACCAAGTTTGTTATGACCCAAGCCTAGGGCCTAGATGTGAAATGGCAAATGGGAATAAATAGGGACCCCAAACAAGCCTCTTAGCATATCATTTACATATCCTTGGTCGCGGAAGCAAAGTAAGCAACAATAAGAGTGTATAAATAAGGATAAAGGGATGAAGGGAAATCTTTAATAGCACAAACAACAAAAGTATCAAGCTCAAGCATAATTACATAACTTGTCCAACAATAACACTAGTATAGATTGGCTGGGGCCAAGACAACTCTCCGGGCTTACCCTTTTGAATATCAAAGTTCAAGATAATAGATAACATAAGCAAGAGAGCAAAGCTAGTATCTCTAAACTTGAGCACTCACCAATAGTTGTTCTTCAAGATATCGCAACTAGCCACGAGAAGGATGATCATGAGGTGCTTTAGTTCCTACATGGTAACATCTTGTAGGCATAAAATATGCATTAATATGTTTGAATGTACTAAGTATGTAGGATTCAATGCAACAAGAGATAGGCAACATAATAAAAATGCATAATTATAAGCAAGAGATAGTATATTAGTAACATTACATGCATGATCAATGCTTGAGGTAAAACATTCTTATATTGAAACATAGTACATGTGTAGGAAGATACCGACATCATAGACCAAGCAACATGGTATTTGGAATCCAAGGCCTACTACCCCCTTGGGCGATTGAGGTATCTACCCTGCAATTGGTATATGGGCATAGTACCCCCCATCATAGTGGTCAAGGTACATACCCCTCAACATGGTAGATGGACACAACAGCCTCCATTATAGTAGTCAAGGTATATACCCCTTAACTGCTAGATGGACATAGCTCCCTCCATCATAGCGGTCAAGGTATATACCCCTTAACTGGTAGATGGACATAGCACCCTCTATCATAGCGGTTGAGGCATAACACCCCCTCAACAAGGTATGGTCAACTTGCAATACTATAGGTACCTTTCCTGAAATTAACACATAAATACATTACTTTTATCATCATAAAGTCACTTAACTCATAATCCATGCAATGGACTTTCGATAACTCAAAAACCCTTAACAGGACATTTTATCAAGCACTTGGTGGGTGTGTAATGCTAGTTAAAATTCATGCAATTCAAGAGTTAAATTATGTAGGAAAACTTGATGTAAATCAATCCACCAACACTTGGTAACACCATCAGACTATTTACATTGAAACCCTTAACCAAATCACATAGTAGATCATAGATTCATAGCTCAAAATATGCTTAAACAATCACATTTTATGAAGCCCCAACATAGTTTATTTCAAATTTTATAATAGCATGTACCCATAAATAATTAACTTGAAAACATGCAATTTACATGAAAAAGAAGGTTGGGCGCCATGGGTGAAAGTACCCAATGGTTGAAACCCATATGCCTAAACTTTGGAGATTTTATTGATGAATATTGGAATGACACCTCGAAGCTTGGATGAAATTGTTGAGATCCGAAATGAGTTTGGGACACTTGATTTGGGTGAAATATTTGGCTAAGTGTTTGAGAGGGTTTTGGGGAATCTCTTGAGATATATGGTTGAAAAAAAGACTAAGCGTAGGTTTTCTTAGGCATAGGAAGTCTTTGGCCTAAGATCCCAAAGCCTTATGCGAAAACTAAAAAACTGGCAACAAAATACGTTGCTCTGCAATAGATCCGCATCGCGAAGTAATATGAACAACCTTTGGAAGTTGATATTTTTGGAAAATAAAATTTTCCTACAATTACTTTAAAATCGGGGTTAGACCCATTCTCCACTCAGTTTTGACCCTTGATCAAGAATACGAAGTTGGGTTATTGATATCATATATGAATTTTGAGATATATGCATATTACGATTATGGCATTTCTGAAGCACATTTTCAGGCAATTTTTGAGGCGTTCTAGGCTTAGCCCTAATGTGAAGTTGAATTATATACTAGTATTTATTCTTGATTGATTATGCATGCTGAAAGGATAATTCAGACTTTGGAGGACATGTCTAGATCTTATGTGTTGGAATTCAAGGTTAATTGGGCCCAGATGTTAGCATTTGTATGGAACTATTTAGAGCTTTGTATGGTAGAAGGTATAGATATTTTGTGGGATAGCTTGAGTAAGATGAGATGACTTCTATAGGCCCAGATTTAGTGTTGGAGGCTATGGAAAGAGTGGAATTAGTTAGGGAAAAGTTGAAGATGGTTCAAAGTCATCAAAAGTTTTATTTGGATATTGGAAAGAGAGATCATGAGTCTCGTATTGGTGATTAGGTGTATTAGAAGTTCTGACATGTGAAGGGTGTGATGCATTTTGGGAAGGATAGAAAGCTAAGCCCCGGTATGTATGTCCTTATGAGAATGTTGAGCATATTGGGAATGTGGCTTATAGGTTGGATTTGGCTCCGGACTTGATTCTATTCACCTGGTTTTCTATGTATTTATGTTAAGGAAATTGATTGGTGATCCTAGTATAATTGTTCCTTTGGAAGATGTTGAGGTGGAGGAGAACTTTTCTTATAAGGAGGTACCATTTTAGATATTTGGATGTGTAGATGGAAAGGTCTTAGTGAAATGGTATTCCTTAGGTTTGAGTGCTTTGGAGGAACAAAAATATTTAAGGTGCTATGTGGGAAGTGAAATCAAGTACGATCCTACAATACCTTTATCCTTTCCAACCTACTCAACCCTATGGTATTAGGTTCTTCGTATTTCCAATGATCCTAATTCTTTCACTCTTGACTTTTATGAAATGACATCCATACATAGGCACGAAAATGATTTTTAAGATGTTTTGAATGCTTTAAATATGTTTTGATATTAGTTTTAGGGACTTTATGATTTTCAAATGATGAATTATGTATTTACCTTGGGTTTGAATGATTCCTGTTCTAATTCAATCCTTTCAAGTTTTGTTCTACCATATTCGAGGACGAATGATCCCAAATGAAAGATGATGTAAGGACGCAAACTTTGTATGACCTCAATGGAGCTTGAAATTTTGGTTCTGTCATGAGACAAGCCTAGGCCTAGATGTTACATGGTGAGTGGGAACCAGAAACAATCCAAACAAGACTCTTAGAATATCAACCACACATTCTTGGTCACGGAAGCAACGTAAACAATATCAAGAGGTAATAAAGGGCATAAAGGGACAAAGTAAAGTCTTTAAGAGCATAAAACATAGAATACTCAAGAGTCAAGATCATAGTATAATTACATCAATTATTCCAACAACACCTCTAAACATAGATTGGAGCAGGGGCCATGACACTTCCCCAGACACATTCTAATAGTATCAAGAATTCTACATAAACAAATAGGCAAAAGTAGCACATATAGTGTCCTCGAACTTGAGGACTCACCACATGTTATCCTCAAGATGTCAAATCTAGCCAAGGGTGATTATAAGGAGCTCCGACTCCTACATGGTAATATCATGTAGTCATAGAGTATGCATTAGTATGTTTGAGTGTACTAAGTATGTAGGATGTAATGCAACAAGAGATAGGCAACATAGTCAAAATACATAGTAATAGGCAATAGATAGGCAAAATCTAAATATGGCATGCATGATCAATGCTTTAAGTAAAACATGCTTTAAATCATTCAACCTGGATCATAATACATAAGTGTAGGAAGAGACGTCAACCAACATAGAATAAGACCAAGCGATCTATAACATGGAATCTTGATGATTATCCTTCACCGGTAAAGAAGTTGTCTACTTTCCAAGGTAAACCACACTTCACCTTACAGGAGCCCATCCCATTTCAGAGAAGTAGCATTCCTTATGGGAGCCTATCCCATTTTAGGAAGAACTTCAAGAGAAAGTGCACTAAATGGATCCACTAGTATTGCAAGGGTATAAGATAGTCCTATGGTGCCTCATAGATCAAGGAAAGAGAGCAAACCCTCCATCCATTTGTGCCAAGCTTCATGCCACGGAATAATTTAAAAATCATAACTTTAATAACTTATGCAAAACATAGAATCATAACACGAGTAGCTCTTAAATATCCTTGACCTCTAATGGTGAACCCAATTTCAAAACATACGAATTTAAACAAAAAAAACTTCAAAACATAAGAATAGATCGTCATCAAACATTACCATTGCATTAACATCAAATGACTCACAAGAGGTATAATCACTGAAAAGGGTTTTAACTGGATACTTGCATAATCATAGATAATTTCATGAATTTATAACACACTTGATATCCCATATTCATCATGAAGTCACTTGACTTATAAAACATGTACATCTCTTGAGAATCCTTAACTTGACATTTTATGAAACACTTGGTGGACACATTTGAGTACATGTTCAAATACTGCAAAATGCAAAAGTATAGATCATGAAATAGTGAAATCAATGCTTATTAAAGTCATGTAAATCAGCCCACCAACATCATGGTAAAACCCTATCATTGGTAACATGTAAATCATATCAAAACTTGACAATATTCATAGATTTCATAGCTTGAATCCTGTATAGTCTCAATAGATAAGATTATCTCATAGTGTAAGTTTAAAATAGAATTCATATATAATTATAAAATTTGATAAAACACAACATATTTCATGCTCATATTTCATAATAATAGATATCCATAAGAAATACAACTTCAAATCATGCAATTTTCATAAAATAGGAAGGTTGGGGTCTTGAAATCCGCAACTTGTTCTTGAGTTTCCTTCAATTCTTATTGAAGTTTGGTATAGTCTCTTGGGAGAATTTGAGAGTGTATTCCAAATAGAAGGAGTGAATTTGATATTTAGAAATAGGGTTTAGGTCTTTAGGGAGTGTTAAGATAGCATGTTTGATTAATACGTAAGTAAATATGCTTATATAGAATATAATATATGTATAAGAAGAGACAAATAAACTATTGGTGGATCGTCACACCCTATCACCCTTAGTGATTGAGGTACAACCCCCATCAATAGGTTGGTGGATAGTCGTAACCTACCACCCGTGGTGACCGGAGTACAAACCCCCAATAGGTTATCAAGGTAAAAACTCCTTGATAGGTTGATGGATAGTCATACCCTACCACTCGTGGTGACCAAAGTATAAAACCCCCAATAAGGTTATCAAAGTACGAACGCCTTGATAAGGTTACCCGGCGCATAACTTCGAGTAGGGTATGGTCACATTTCAACACTCTATAAGATAATCTATATATGTGAATATAGACGCACACATTCATTTCATCATCATATAGTCATTTAACTCAAAATATATGCATTGGGCCTTTATTACCTCAAGAAAATCAGAACAGGACATTTTATCAAACACTTAGAGGGTGTGTAGTGCTAGTATCAAACCATGCAATTCAAGAGTGAAATTATGCTAGAAAATTCAATGTAAAAACTTCAATATATACTTGGTAACAGCCTCAATCAATATACATCAAAACCCTTCATAAAATCTTATAATGGATCTTAGATTCATAACTCAAAACATGCTAAAACACTCACAATTTCATAAACCCAAATATAGTGTATAGGGAAATTCATAATAAATAAGACCATTTGTAAATAAAGTTTAAATCATGCAATTTTAAGTAAAAGGAAGCTCGGGTATCATGGGTGAAAGGCACCCATGAAAGAAACCCACATACCTTAGATTTTCAGAATAGCTTGATGAAGATTGGAGATAGGGACTTCAATCTTGAATGGGAACCTTGAGATTCAGATGAGTTTTAGACTTGAATTTAGGAGTAAAATATTTGGCTAAGTGTTTGAGTGAGTATTGAGGAATGTTCAGAATGATACGAAGGTGAAAAATGACTAAATATAGATATTTTCACGTTTGAGAACACCTAGGCCCAAGACTCAAAAGTCTTTCACCGAAGTCAAAAACTGGCAACAAAAATGCATTAAGGCATGCCCTTGGCGCATCACTCAAGAGGCAAGACAACCTCTTTGGAAATCGCATTCAAATTTCTATAAGGTTGCTCTTAAATCAAGGTTAGATCTATTTTCCACTCAATTTGACCCCTTAAACAAGAATATGAAGTTGACGTTTGATATCACATACGGATTTTAAGATACATGGAAATTATGATTTCGGGCACTTCCAAGACACATTTTTAGGCACTTTTTGGGGTCATTTCAATATCTCTCCCTTGGCAACATTCATCACCGAATGTCAAATAAATGTATATGAGAGACATAAACATGCCAATTACAGCCCACATAAGGATGCAACAATACATTTAAACATCATTTCAAAAATCTCATCATAAGTGTAAAATCATTATCAGCTTGTAAATTTAGACATTAATGTTTGCAATGACATGAGGGTTGAACTTAAGACTTTAGATATATAAGGGACTTAGATCAATAAATTAGGCTTGAGTGGATTAGGAAAGGTAAGGATATCATTTTTGAATGTCCACTTCGGCCTCCCAAGTAGCACTTGCCACTTGTTGATTCCTCCAAAGGACCTTAATGTAACCCACATCCTTGTTCCTCAATCTCTTCATTTGTCAATCAAAATTCTGGACCAAAACCTCTTAATAGGTCAAATTGTCTTCAATAACACCCACAACATCAAGAGTCACAATGGCATTCAGGATCACCCACACATTTTCTAAACATAGACACATGAAACACCGGATGAACAAAATCTATTTCACTAGGAAATTCCAACTAATAAGCTACCTTGCCAACCCTTATTATCACCCTATAATGACCCATATATCTTGGACTAAACTTGTATTTCTTACAAAAATGAACCACACCCTTCATGGGTGACACCTTCAAATAAACCCAATTGCCAACTTGGAATTCAAGATCCCTCCTCCTCATATTGGCATTGGACTTTTGGCTATTTTGGGTCGTCTTTAAACTTTGTTTAATCTTATCTTCTCAAAATCCTCCATAATAAGATCTGGTCCAAACAAATCTACCTCACCAACCTCCAACCAACTGGTGATCTACAACGTCTCCTATAGAGAGTCTAAAAAGGAGCCATACCGACGCTAGAGTTGTAGCTATTGTTGTAGGAAAATTTAATCAATGATCATCCTAACTACCATTAAGATCCAATACACAAGCCCTAAGAATATCCTCAAGTGTTTGGTAGTTCTTTCGGCTTGGCCATCCATTTGATGGTGAAAGGTCATACTAAGTTTAACCCTTTTAGCAAGACCCATTTGAAAGGACCTCTAAAAGTGTGAAGTAAATTGTGCACCATAATCCGATATGGTGGACAAAGCAACCCTATGCAACCTTACTAAGACATGAATGCATAAACTAGAATAATCGTCAGCCCCATATATGGTCTTAACTAGCAGAAAGTGAGTCGATTTCATCATCCTATCAACCACAACTCAAATGGAATCAAAACCTTTTCTAGTCCTGGGCAACCCAACCACAAAATCCATATCAATCTCCTCCCACTTACAAGTAGGAATCTCTATGTCTTGGGTTAGGCCACCCAGCCTTTGATGTTAGGCTTTGACTTGTTGACAACTATGACAATTGAAAACAAATTTGGCAATATCCCTCTTCAGCCTCCCCAACAATACACATCCCTCAAATCTATACATTTTGGTGGAACAAGGTGGGATAGAATATGAAGAATTAAGGGCCTGATCAAAGATTTTCTCCCTCAAACCATCCGCACAAAGCATACACAACCTACCTTTGATACCTAAGGGCACTATCTCCCCCTTGGGAGAAAACCTCTACCTTGCCCTATTTCACTAAGGCCTTCAATTCTAACAAGAAGGAATCAAGTTCTTGCTTTGCTATCACCTCCTCAACTAAGGAAGACTTAGAACCATCAACACCAACATCACCATTACGAACCTCTTCTAACTTAACCCCCAATCTAGCCAATCGATGCACCTCCCTAGCCATCTCCTTATGACCACCATCAACATGAGCTAGGCTACCCGTAGACACCATGCTCAAAGCATCTGCCATAAGAATAGCCTTACTGGGATGATAATGCACACTCATATCATAGTCCTTCAGAAGTTCTAGACACCTTATTTGTCTCAAGTTGAGATCTTTTTAAGTGAAGACATATTAGAGATTCTTATGATCGGTGAACATATTAACATGCACGCCATACAAATAATGTTGCCATATTTTCAAAGCAAATACTATGGCGGCCAATTTAAGATCATGAGTAGGATAGTTCTTTTCATGCACCTTGTGTTTCCTAGAAGCCATTATCATTTTATCATTTTATGAGTAGGCTATCACCTTATTATTTTGCATTAGAACACAAGCCAAACCAACCCTAGAAGCATCACAATACACAACAAAACCATCTAGCCTTTCTGGTAGTGACAATATATGAGCAAACATAAGTTTATCTTTCAATGTTTGGGAGCTCCTTTCATAATCATCGGTCCACACAACCTTGGCCTTCTTTTGAGTAAATTTTGTCATGGGAGAAGCAATAGAGGAGAACCCATTCACAAGCCTCCGATAGTAACCCATTAAGCCCAAGAAGCTCCTAATGTCCGATGGGGTCAATGGTCTTGGCCAATTCTAATCACATCGGTCTTATTAGGATCCACCTTAATACCATCCCCTGATACTAAATGACCTAGGAAGGAAACCTCCTTCAACCAAAATTCATAATTTTCATATTTAGCAAACAACTTGTCCACCCTCAATCTTTGCAACACAACCCTCATATGACGCATATGTTCCACCTCACTATATGAATAGATCAAAATATCATCAATGAAGACCACTACAAATGAATCAAAGTATGGTTTAAAGACCCTATTCATAAGGTTTATGAAGATGGTCGGTGCATTGGTCAACCCCAAAGACATAACCACAAATTCATAATGCCCATACCTAGTCCAAAAGGCTATCTTGGGAATATCATAGTCCCTCACCTTTAATTGATGATACCCGGACTGAAGATCAATCTTAGGGAAGTGGCTAGCCCCTTTCAATTGGTCAAACAAATTATTATTTCTTGGAAGAGGATACCTATTATTGATGGTGACCATATTGAGTTGACGGTAGTCGATACGCATTCTAAGGGACCCATCCTTCTTTTTCACAAATAACACTAGTGCACCCCAAGGTGATTGGCTAGGCCAAATAAAACCTTCTCCAACAAGTCCCTTAATTATTCATTCAACTCTTTTAACTCTGCCAGGGTTATACACTATGGGGAAATAAAAATGGGTTGCGTATCGGGGAAGAGGTCTATACTAAAATCTATCTCCCTTTCAGAAGGAACACCAAGAAGGTCATTTGGGAAGATATCTTGGAACTTATTTCAAATTGAAACCGACTCTATGGGAAAGACTTTGGACTCCATGTCCCTGACCCTCATAAGATGGTAAAGACATCCCTTAGAGATCAACTTACGAGTTTTAATGCAAGAGATGAACGTACCTTTGACAACCATATCATGAATCTCCCACTCAATAACGGGTTCATTTGGGAATTGAAACTTGGACCTATTAGTTCTACAATCAATAGAAACATAGTATGCATGCAACCAATCCATCCCAAGAATAACATCAAAATCAACCATGTCTAACTCTACAAGATCACAAGGCAATAATTTATGCAAGATGCAAATGGGATAATCCCTGTAGACCTTTCTAGCAACAATAGATGCACCAATAGGAGTAGACACCTCATATGACTCATGCAAAAATTCAGGCTCAACATGGAACTTTTGGCAACAAAGGGGGTAACAAAAGAAAGAGTGGCACTTGGATCAATCAATGCATACACATCAAAATAAAGGATTTTCAATATACCAGTAACAACATCAGGGACTTCATCAAACCCTTGCCTCCCATGCAAATCATAAAATCTATTGTGCCTTGGGGCACCATCTTGTCGGCCACCTCTCTCTAAAGGAACCTCATTAGCACCTTATGGATGAACCTCCTTACAATTGTTGCTAGCAATCCACCTTCTTGTGACCCACTTCTCCACAACCAAAACATGCACTAGTATCTCTTAAGCATAGGCCTTTATGACCCTTACCACATCTTGGACACACATCATTAGGGATCACAACACCAAAACCTTGGGTCCTTGAGAAGTTATTGGAAAAACCCCTATTAGAAGCATGAGAAGACCCTTAGCCTTGGTGGAACTAGTCATCCTTTTGGAATGTACCCTCGAAGTGGGCCTTTTTGGGCTCATAACCCCTTCCCCTTCCTCAACTTCTCCCCCTGCATTTTTTCTGCATAGGTCATCAAATGGGACCAGTCAATGTCATTAATCAATGCAAACTGACATTCTTCACTCACCAAGTTGGACACACCAATCGCGAACTTGTTCATTCTAGACATTGAGTTATAACCAAGTGTGGGGCATATTTTGCAAGTTGGTTGAACTTGAGGGTATACTCCCTCACACTCATAGATCCTTGTTTCAAGTTCACATGCTCCACTAATTTAGCTTCCTTAATTTCAAGAGCGAGGAACCGATTAAGAAAAGCCACCTTGAACTCTTCCCCTATAACCACATTGTTGACTCCCTTCTTTTCCTTTCATTGGTTGTACCATATTTGTGCCACCCCTTTATATTGGTAGGCTGCTAACTCTGCATTAACTTTCGACCTCACACCTATGATAGTAATATCTTTTGACATCATCACTGAACTCTTGAGGGTCCTGATCTAACTTTAACCATGGAATTTCAAGGGATTCATTCTCATGAAGTCTCTTACCTAAGGAACCAGTGTAGAAGCATGAGGGGCTTAAGCCCCTTGATTAGCTTGATTAGCAACAACTTGTGTAAGCAAAGTGAGAGCATCACGGAACTCTATATTGGCCAATTGCCCCTTTAGTGTGCAGGCTCATCTTCCTCTTATATTAGGCATGATCTAGCATAGGAAAGAACAATCACTAAGTGGGTAAATCTTACTTCAACTCTATAGCACGACTTAGAACATGAAGCAGGGAAACATTTCCTAAAATGTCTCATAGCCTCTTACTTATAGTTGTGGTGCACAAGACAACCATGAATAAGACTCTAGTTGATGGGGTATGTTGGACTCTGAGGATCTAATAACCTAGTGCTCTTATACCAAGTTTTTCACCACCTAAGCCTAGGGTTTAGACGTGACACGGCGCATGGGGAACTCGAAGGAATCCCAAGCAGGCCTCTTAACATATCATTACGCATCCTTGGTCGCGAAAGTAATAAAATACAACAAGAAGTGGTAAATAGGGATAATCGAGACTAAGGGACAACTTTATAGTATCAACATAAGGAGTCAAAGAGAGAGTCAAAACTCATAACATAGATACATAACATGTCCAATAACACCTTTACTACTAGATCATAGCGGGATCCAAGACAAGCAACCGGGCTCACCTTCAATGTCAAAGTATCCAATAGAGAAAGAGTGCAGCTATACATAGCATAAGAACATAGGCCAATGTCCCCAGAATGGATGACTCACCAACTAGCTTGAGTGATATCGTACTATAAACAAAGAGGAGGAGGATGATTATTAACGGTGATCCAATTCCTACATAGTGACATCATATAGGCATAGAGTATGCATTAGTACATTTGAATGTACCAAGTATATAGGATGCAATACCACATGAGATAGGCATCATATTCAAAATGCATAGAGATAATCAATTGCTAACATACTAACAATATGACATGTATGATTAGTATTTAAGTAAAACATGCTTACATAGAACGTAATATATGTGTAACAAAAAACCACTAAACTATTGGTGAATCATTACACCTTACCACCATTGGTGATTAATGTACAAACCCCATCAATAGGTTGGTGGATAGTCGCACCCTACCACCCGTAGTGATCGGAGTACAAACCCTCTGATAGGTTATCAAGGTACAAACCCTTTGATAGGTTGATGGATAGTCGCACCCTACCACCCGTGGTGACCGGATTACAAACCCCTCTATAAGGTTATCAAAGTACGAACCCCTTGACAAGGTTACTTGATGCACAACCCTCTGGTAAGGCATTGTCATATACCAACACTATCAAGGAGAGTATCATATATATATATATACATGTTCACTCAACTCAAAAGCTATATATCAGGCCTTTAAATTCTCAAGAAAACCATAACCGGACATTTTATCAAGCACTTAAAGCGTGTGTAGAGCTAGTATAATACCATGCAATTCAAGAGTGAAATCATGCTTGAAATTTCAATGTTAAACCTTCACTAGATAATTGGTAACACCCTCAAGCAATATACATCAAAATCTCTCATGAAATATTATAATTGATCTTAGATTCGTAGCTCAAAACATGCTAAGATAGTAATAATTTCATAAATCCCAATATAGTGTACAGTGAAATTTATAATAAATAAGACCTACTTTTAAATCAACTTTAAATCATGCAATTTTAAGTAAAAGGAATCTTGGGTACTATTGGTGAAAGGAACCTATGAAAGAAACCCACATACCTTAGCTTTTGAGAATAGCTTAATGAAGATTTGAGTTGGAGACTTGAAGCTTGAATGGGAACCTTGAGATCTGGATAAGTTTTCAGACTTAAATTTAGGAGTAAAATATTTGGCTAAGTATTTAAGTGAGTATTGGAGAATGTTCAGAATGATACGAAGGTGAAAAATGCTTAAGCATAGGTACTTTCACGTTCATGAACACTTAGTCCCAAGACTCTCAAGTCTTGGACCGAAGTCAAAAACTGGCAACAAAAATGCACTGAGGCGCACCCTTGGCGCGTCATGCCAACCGCTCTGGAAATCACAAAATGCGATTTCCAAATTTAGATACGGTAACTCTGAAATTAGGGTTAGACCCATTCTCCACTTAATTTGACCCCTGAATAAGAATATGATGCAGAATTTTGGATATCGTGCACGGACTTTGAGATATATGGAAATTAAGATTTCGGGCACTTTCTAGGAACATTTTCAGGCAATTTCTGGGGTCATATCATAAACTCTCAAAATTCTCTCCAAGTCTTACCTTCAAGATTCAAGCTAGAATATAATTAGAGTTTCAACTTCAAGTTAAATTCTTCTCAAATTCATCTTCTTCAGCAAGATATGTTGGTTTTGATCCTTGGTTCCTTCAAATCAAGGTGACCCAAACATTTTTCCAAGTAAATTTTCATGAATTTAAACTTACTTTAAATATGGGGTTTCATTACTATGATTATTTAAATTCAATTAATGTGTGGGCTATACTTTGTTTATGATTTTAAGTTACTTTAAGTCCTATTATGATGATTTACATTGATGTTATGAAGTTATGAAGATGCATGTCCCCTTTAAAGCTTGATTTATGCATGAGTGATCTATATTATGATTTAAATATGAATTTAAACAGGAATTTTACTTCAATTTCATATTATATTGTTCTTTTTAGATTTACCCATGCTATTTTCATATCATTCATGGCATATGCATTCATGAACTTTGGATTTTATGGATATTATGAAGTGAGTTAAGCCCAATTATGTTGTATGATATGATTTTGATAGGAGATTGGTTATGATTAGAATGTGATCATATATATGTCCATGATTATGGCTCTTTTATTATTTTGGGTGCTTGCACCATTCCAAGAGAGTACATCTCTCGATGCAAGACTTGTCTATGTTGATCTAAAGTGTGATGAGCTAAAAACATTCTTGAAATTTCAAGAACAAAGGCCAAGTTATCCAGAGGGGACCATTCATGATGAACATAATGATCCCAACACTCATTAGAAACCCCAAAATCCTTGCAACATCATGAGTCCTAAAATGATTAGTTTGACCTCAAACTGTAGTAATGAACAATGAATCATAAACTAATCCCCATCCATAGAATTCATACATCTCAAGTTTTGTAAACTTACAATGAGTATCACCTAGGAGAAATATCTCAGACCTGCCCTAAAACTCTAATTTAGAGATGAGAATGTCCATGTTTGTCCCCCCAAACCCAATAATGACATGACCTTGAATGAGGGATCGCTTTTGGAAGTGAATGAGAGAAAGAAAAATTGGGTCATATATGTCAACATTTGGTTGATCAGGGTCACCCTCAATTGTAGAGTCATCTAAGGGCCCAGGTGGAGGAACTTGTTTCTATCTACTGGAGGAGGCCCTAGACCTAGATTGTGTCTTGGTGGTAGAAGAGGAAGAGGGTTTCTTGAGAGAAGGGATAGTATGAGTTTGAGGAGCCATAGGAATCATGTTCTTACACATATTCCTTTGGACCTGACGCAATAACAAATCACCCTGAGAAAAGGAAGAAACAAAAGTACCTTTACATTTCTTACTCTGTAATAGGGCTTTTTGAGGAGCAACAACTTCTTCTCATTTGCAATTTCTGGTTTGAGGCATTCTTGAAGAACCAGATGTAGGAACCCATTCAAGAGATAGGAAATCATCTAGAACTTCAATAGGTTCACCAATGAATTTCATCAAACAATGCCTCACAACCTTAGGAGGGGAGCATCAAGAGGAGGAGCATCAATAGGAACAATATTCAATCCCTCATAGAAGGAGCCCATGAAGGTGCCAGGGTCATAGAAACTTGGGAGAAACTATTTTGAAATGAACCCTAGATAGCAAAATCAAAAAAGATGAATAGGCAAGAGGTTCGGCAAATTTACCATCGCATTGACCACTAAGGCAAGTGAGTAAAAGTTATGTAGCTCTTATGAGCTTTCGTTGAGAGGATTCTGGGACGACGCAATAGTTAGATGGTTTTTTAGTGGAAAGGGGATGTGTTTCATAAATAGTGAATTTGCAAAGTGTAAGGGGAGAAAGATGAAGAGGTACATGTAAAGAAGGATGAATTTGAGTGCAAGAGGAATTAGGAGTTGATTAGACTTCTGCAGCCATTTGTCAGTGGGAAAGGGCATATGGGTTTTGGCGGCAAAAAGAATAGTGTCTTAGGAAAAAGAAGGAACAGGTTAGGGTACCTGATTCATTTACCAATCATTAGGTAAGGCATAAAATAATTATTACTGGATTTTATTTCCAATTTTTTGTCAGCCTTTACACCTGAGCTAGTAGCCCGCACACAGTAATACACATTAATGGAGGATTAGTCCTTTTTTTTGAATTTTTGGGATATACATATTTTTGGGAGAAGTTGAATTGAGAACTATTTTAATTTTTCAGTATAAAAACATGAACTTTCAGCCAATCATTTGTCACAATCTGGACCTAAGGTGTAGGAGTGACATGGCGAATGGGAACCGGAGAGTCCCCAAACAAGCCTCGTAGTATCCATACTTACATTGGTTCAAAAGTGCATTTGAATAATAAACACATAGTTCTAAGGGATGGGAGAATAGGAGTCACGCTATGGGTATATCAGCGAGAATGGGGGTAACATGAATTTGCAAATCATGTAGCACGTAAATACTAAGGGGCGGGTATGTATGACTCACTCTATGGAGGCAATTTAGGACTTAGGATCTTTCATATCACACATAAAACCATATCATAAGACTCACATCCATTTCACATATCAATAACCAATAGGTGATCAAATCAATACATAATCTCCAATCATGACACATAGCATATAATCGTAAAAAGGAGTTTACAAGATGTCTAATAATACCTCTAAACACAAGATAAGTTGGGAGCTAAGACATACCTTAGGCTCACCCTCAAAATAAATAAAATAGATAAAAACACTATAGGAAGAAGGATGGTGGTTTGTCTTTGGAAGATAGGACTCACCACAACAGGAACAACTTAAGATCCGAGCTAGACGTCGCACGGTGGATGATCGTGACCCTCGGTCTCTACATGGTGAGATCATGTAAGAAAAAATATACATTAGTACATTTTAATGCACTAAGTATGCTAGATGCGTTGCATATGGCTTACACAAACTTGTATATCAATGTTAGATGACAAGGGCACATATATAGAAATAATCATATACCGAAGGAAAAATACATCTGAAAATGCCATGAGATACGTGATACATGAAGGTTTAAATGCTTCATATATATTAAGGAAAGGACTGTAATCCACATAAGACTAAATGAGTTATAACTTAGAACTCCATTGTCTACCAAAAATGGATATAGAGGTGACCTACTTACCAAAGGTAGAACATTAATCATCCTTCTTCTTCTTTTCCATCTTAGGGCATAAAAATACCAATATTAGGCACATAGTTCAAAGAAAGGAGTATGGAACCTTGGAGATAGCCCACCCTGCATCCAATCTATCGGTGCTAGGCCATTATCTGACTAGAATACGTATATTACATACTTCTAAAGGAGGCATAAGACTTTCAAATCATTCCATACATTCTTAGGATTAAAGGTTAAATCACATTCTTCATAATCATGCATAATAGGCAAAAGGCTAAAATATTCTTCATGTAGTACTTCTCATGCATAGTAATAACTCTTTCTAGAACACCTCCTTGAGAAATGAGTATGGACCTTTGGGGATAGTCCACCCTATCTCAGACTTGAATTGATGTTCCCTTAAACATAGTGGTGTAAACAACCATAATTGCTCAATGAGCCATAATCTTAGAGATATATGTGATCACATTCTTGTCATAGCCATAATCTTATCAAATCATATATGTAATCGTAATTAGACTTAAACATCTTCATAAAATCAAATGTTCATGAATGCGTGTGCCATGAATGATATGAGAATTGTATGATTAATTGAGATTCAATCTAAAATCAACAATATAATATGAAATTTAAGTAAAAATATAATTAAATCCACATTTAAAATCATAACATAAATCACCCATGCACAAACAAGCTTCAAAGGGGATATGCATCTTTATAACTTTATAACTTTAATGAAATTCATCATTTAAGATCTTAGAGTAACTTAAAATCATCCAATAAATACAGCCCATACCTTAATTGAATTTATAAATCATAATGATAAAACCTCAAATTTAAAGTAAGTTAAATTCATGAAATTTGCTTGAGAAGATTTGGGTCTCCTTGGTTGAAAGGAACCAAGTATCAAAACCCACATACCTTGACAAAATGAAGAAATTACAAGAGAAATTTGAAGATGAATGAGCTTTAATTGATTTTAAGTTCCCAATCCACAAGAGTTCTTAGAGATAAGTTTGAGAGAGTTTTCAAATGTGAGGAGTTAATTTGAATATTAGGAATAGGATTTAGGTCATTAGGAAGTCTTTAGATAGCATAGGAAACCCCAAAAGACAATTCGGATAAACCATATTTACCAAAATATCATTAATGAAATGAGTTGAAAAAGTGCACTTCACTACTTGAAGGGAAGGTAAACGGGTCGTGTGGCACTACACGGTCAGCGTACCAGCCCATGAATCCACACTTAGAAAAAAATTCACTTGAAGAAAGGTAACCCATACTTGGAAAATTTTTACAAAAGTCATCTATACAGAGGGGCTCCATGGGCCATGTGAAGTCACACGGTCTGTGTGACTACCTGTAAGACCATAACAACAACAACAACAACATTACCCCAATGTCTCAAAAGCTCCTGCCTATTGAGGGGTAAGGGGGGTTGGATGTACGCAGCCTGAACCCTATGTTTAAAAACATAGCGCGACTGTTTTCAGATGACCGATGATGATCCTCAAAAGTTGCATTGACTAACCGCTACTTCACAAATGAAAGAAGCAAAGACAGTTTAAAGAGCCATTTTACTGGAGACCATGCTTAGAAATTTTTAGAAAAAAAAATCTTATTGAGGTTACACTGGAGGCCTCATAGACCTTGTGAAGCCACACGCACATATAGGTGCCCATATGACCACACTTAGAAATATTTTGGTAAATTTCTTCAATGAATGTCGTACGGACCGTGTGAAGCTTCACAGGCCATATAAGCTTCTGTATGAAGGTACCAAGTTACAAGATGTTATTCCACGCTTAGAATATCATTTTATGAATAAAGTTCATGATACCATAGCCCTACGGTTCGTCACAAGCGACTTAGATCGTATGGGTGCCCTTGTGGCCTGCATTTGAGAAATGAAGGTAACATGGCATAGGATGGCCTTACAAAATAGGCATAACCTCTTTATACAAACTCTCAATGATGTGAAACTAGATGCATTGGAAAGATAATTCAAAGAGATTCAATTTGTTGGGTCATAGTACACCTACTTTATTTTATGCTAAGAGATATAACCATTTAAAATTGAACCTTCTATCAATTCTTGTGAGAAGCTTAGCTAATGGAATTCCTTTGAACTTGATTTAATTTAGGGGATCCATGATGATGCTAAAACATATAAATGATCTTGTAGTGAAGTCTTGCAAGAGAACTTTGCTTGAGTTTAAAGGTTACATTCCAATCTCACAACTTGGGGGGGCTTACATTGGGTCACTACATCATCTCGCCCTTGGAAACATTCGTCCTCGAATATGCTTGAACAAGGCTTGAATGGCTTGACTTAGAACATAAAATATTTAAATCACAAGATATAATGGATAGCTTATTACTTGATAATCATAAACTCATTAAAACGCATATCAAGACATCAGAAGAATCATTTTCTTGCACATGTATCCATGTTATGTCATGAAACTCAAGAGAGGAAGAAGTAGAATCACTTGGAGAAAGATAGAACCTAATATCTTAGGCTTGAGTAGATTGGAATAGATACTGGTATTGTTTCATCATGTACAATTCCGTCTCCCATGTAGCACTCTCCACATGTTGATTTCTCCAAAGCACCTTAACCGAAGTCACATCCTTGTTAAGATGATATTTTACTTGCCTATGCAAAATCTCGACCGAAACTTCCTCATAAGACAAGTTCTCCTCGACCTCAACATCTTCCAAAGGTATAATAGTACTAGGATCACCAATCAATTTTCTAGACATGGATACATGGATGCATGTTCCATGAATGATGTGAGAATTGTATGAGTAATTGAGATTTAATCTAAAATCAACAATATAATCTGAAATTCAAGTGAAAATATAATTAAATCAACATTTAAAATCATAACATAAATCACCTATGCACAAACAAGCTTTAAAGGGGACATGCATCTCCATAACTTCATAACTTTAATGAAATTCATCATGCAAGGGCTTAGAGTAACTTAAAATCATCCAATAAATACAACCCATATCTTAATTGAATTTATATATCATAATGATAAAACCTAAAATTTAAAGTAAGCTTAAATTCATGAAATTTGGTTGAGAAGATTTAAGTCCCCTTGCTTAAAAGGAACCAAGGATCAAAACCCACATAGCATGACAAAATGAACAAATTACAAGAGAGCATGAGCTTTTTTGATTTTTCAAGTTCTCAATCCACAAAAGTTCTTAGAGAGAAGTTTGAGAGAGTTTTCAAATGTGAGGTGTGAATTTGAATATTAGGAATAGGGAATAGGTCATTAGGTATTTATATAGCATAGGAAATCCCAAAAGAGCATTCGGATAAAATATATTTACCAAAATGCCATTAAGGAAACGAGTTGGAAAAGTGCACTTAACTGCTTCAAGGGAAGGTAAACGGATTGTGTGGCACTAAATGGTCGCATACCAGTCCGTCAGTCCACACTTAGAAAAAATTGACTTGACGAAAGGTAACCCATACTTAGAAATGTTTTTCAAAAATCATCTACATAGAGGAGCTCCACGGGCCATGTGAAGTCACACGGTCCGCGTGACTGCCCATGAGACCATGCTTAGAAATTTTCAGAAAAATAGTCTAACTGAGGTTGCACTAAAGGCCTCATAGACCATTTGAAGCCATACACAAAGTATAGGTGCCCATTAGACCACACTTAAAAATATTTTGGCAAATTTCTTCAAGACAAGCGTGCTTCCATAGAAGGTCATATGGACCTATAAAACTTTATAGGCCATGAAAGCATCCATATGAAGGTAACAAGTTACAAGATGTTATTCCACACTTAGAATATAATTTTGTGAATAAAGTTCATGATACCACACACCCACGGTTTGTGAGAAGCCACATGGCCCGTATCGGTGCCCGTGTGGCTTGCATTAGAGAAATGAAGGCAACACAACATGGGAGGGCTTTACAAAATGGGCATAACATCCTCATAGAAACTGTTAATGAGGTGAAACTAGATGCATTAGAAAGATAATTCAAAGAGATTCAATTTTGTAGGTCGTAGCACACCTAGTTCATTTTATACTAAGACATATAACCATTTAAAGTTGACCCTTCTATCAATTCTTGTGAGAAGCTTAGCTAATGGAATTCCTTTGAACTTGACTTATTTTAGGGGACCCATGATGACCCTAAAACATATAAATGAGCCTGTATTGAAGTCTTGCAAGAGAACTTTGCTTGAGTTTAAAGGTTACATTCCAATCTCACAACTTGTGTTGTATTACACTAGGTAATTACATTATCTCTCCCATGGGAACATTCGTCCTCGAATGTGCTTCAATAAGGATTGAAAGACTTGACTTAGAATATGGAACATTTAAATCATAAGATATAATGGATAGCTTACTCTCCACATGTTGATTCCTCCAAAGGACCTTAACCGAAGTCACATCCTTGTTACGAAGATGTTTTACTTACCTATGCAAAATCTCAACCTGAAATTCCTTATAAGACAAGTTCTCCTCAACCTGAACACCTTCCAAAGTCATAATAGTACTAGGATCACTAATCAATTTTCTCAACATGGATACATGAACGACCAGGTGAATAGAACTCAAATCCGGAAGCAACTCTAACCTATGAGACATATTCCCATTCCGCTAAACAATCTTATAAGGGCCTATATACTTAGGACTTAACTTTCCCTTCCTGCCAAAATGCATCACTCACTTCATAGGTGAAACCTTCACAAATACCCAATCTCCAACGTGGAACTGAAGATCCCTCCTAACATCTAAATAGGACTTTTGGCGACTTTGGGCCGTCTTCCACCTCTCTCTAATCACCTCCAAAACTAAGTCCAGGATAATCAATGCCATCTCCCCAAACTCAAACCACTCCACCAGTGACTTGTACCTACTCCCATACAAGGCTTCAAATGGTGCCATACCAATGCTAGCATGAAAGCTATTATTATTAGCAAACTCAATGACTAGAAGATGGTCATCCCAATTACCTTTGAATTCCAACGCACAAGCTCTCAACATATCTTCCAATCTTTGTATTGTCCTCTTAGCTTACCTATCAGATTGAGGATGAAAAGTGGTACTCAATTTAATCTTAGTACCAAGCCCTTTTTGAAACAACCTCCAAAAGTGAGAAATTAGGTACCATGATCCGATATGATAGATTGAGGCACACCATGAAACCTCACCAACTCTTGAACGTACAACCTTGCATAATTTTTGTAACCAAAAGTAGTCTTGACTAGTAGGAAAAAAGCCGACTTGGTCATCCGATCAACGATAACCCAGATGTAGTCAAATTGTCTTCAAGTTCGAGGCAAAACAACCACGAAGTTCATATTCACATCTTCCCACTTTCAAGTGGGAATCTCAATGTTTTGAGCCAACCTATCGGACATTTGGTGCTATACTTTCACTTGTTGACAATTTGGGCATTCTGATACAAAATTGGCTATGTCCTTCTTCATACCATGCCAATAATACACTTCCTTCAGATCCCAATACATTTGGGTAGAGCCCGAGTGAATGGAATAATGAGAGTTATGGGCCTCACTTATGATTACCTTCCTAAGATTATCCACATCCGAACATATAGACGATCTTGATACTGTAGTACATCATCTCCCCCCAGGAGAAAACCTTTATATTTGTTTTAGCAACCAATATCATCAACTCAACCAATGACGGATCTAGATCCTACTTATCTTTTACATCGACAACCACCGAAGATTCAACCCTATTTTGATCATGAATAACACTATCATTAGAATCGGCCAACCTAACACCCAATCTATCGAAATAGTAAGCATCCCTTGCCAACTCCTTCTTCTCTTCGTCAACATGCACCACACTTCTCATAGCTAGCTTACTAAGAACATCAACTACAACATTAGCCTTGTCGGGGTGATATAGTCTTTTAGGAGTTCCTACCATCTCTTTTGACTCAAGTTAAGATCCCTTTGAGTGAACACATATTATAAACTCTTGTGATTTGTGAAAACATTAACATGCACCCCATACAAATAATGCCTCCAAATTTTCAAGAAAAATACCACTGCCGCTAACTCAAGGTCATGAGTCGGGTATTTATGCTCATGTACCTTTAATTGCCTTAATGCATAAGCTATCACCTTACCAAGTTGCATGAGTACGTAATACAACCCAATTCATGAAATATCACAATACATCACAAACCCCATCCAAGCCATTTGCTAAAGTCAAAAGAGGAGCCAATATAAGTCGATCCTTCAAAGTTTGAAAACTCTTTTTGCATTCATCCGACCACACAAACATAACCTTCTTTTGGGTCAACTTAGTCAATGGAGGTGCAATGGATGAGAACCCTTCAATGAACCTTCTATAATAACCAGCCAACCTAAGAAAATGCTTAGTATCCGAAGGGGTCAACGGTCTAGGCCAGTTCATCATAACCTCAGTCTTCTTTAGATCTACCTTTATACCATTACCAGAGACCACATGACTAAGAAAAACTACTTCACCCAACCAAAACTCGAATTTTCTAAACTTGGCGTACACTTCTTCTCCCTCAAGGTTTTGCAAAACCAACCTCAACTGATCTATATGCTCTCGCACACTTCAAGAATAAATAAGGATATCATCAATGAAGACAACCATAAAGCTTTCAAGGAATGACTTGAACACCAAATTCATGAGATCCATAAACACAGTCAGAGTATTAGTTAAGCCAAATGATACCATCACAAACTCAAAGTGTCCATACCTAGTCCAGAAAGCAATCTTGGGAATATCGCACTTTCTAACCTTCAACTGATGGTTCCTGGAATGGAGGTCAAACTTTTAGAAGTGGGAAGCCCCTTGAAATTGGTCAAACAAGTCATTGATCCTAGGTAACGTATACTTATTTTTAATGGTCACCTTAGTCAATTGCCAATAATCAATACACATCCGAAGAGATCCATCTTTCTTCCTTACAAATAATATTAGAGCACCCCATGGTGATATACTTGGCCTAACAAAATGCTTCTCTAAAAAATCTTTCAATTGGTCTTTTAACTTAGCTGGCGCCATATGATAGTTAGGAATAGAGATACGTTGAGTATCTGGTAGAAGATCTATGCCAAAGTCTACTTCCCTTTCAGGAGGAATACCGGGCATGTCTTTAAGAAATATGCTCAAAAACTCATTCACCACTAGAACCAACTCAAAAGTAGGTGACTCAGTCTCCACATCCTTGACACTCACAATATGATATATACACCTCTGGAGATCATCTTCTGTGTCACGACCCAACCCAGTGGCCGTGATTAGTGCTGGTTGGGCACCCAAACAAACACTAAACCGAATTTCCATTTATAATAGCTAAGAAATTTATCAAAATTTTGCCAGAGTTTTCTCTGTTTTACTGACTAGCCTCACCTACAAAGAGCGAACCCAGCAACAACAAACATCACTATATATATATACATATGCGGGCCGACAAGGTCACCTCTGCGGTAGAACTGCCCAACAAACGTATCATACAAATAAAGTCACACCAACACAATTCCCACACCCACATGTATCCACAGACCTCTAAACACACAAACTGGATCATAAGATAGGACAGGGCCCCGTCATACCCTCGAATATATATATAAATGCAAAGTACAGAAAATAAGGAAACATGTATATACAAACAGATTGCTCCTTAGGCAAGGGAGCACTTTAACGGTAGGTGTAGATCCTAAAAAGACAGCTCTCTAACCTGTTCATCTCTACCTGCGGGCATGAACGCAGCCCCTCCCCCCAAGGGAAGGGGGTCAGTATGAAAAACATACCGAATATGTAAAGCGGAAAGTACAAAATATAAGTGAGAGTAATAATCCAAATAAAATATACAAGTCAAACTTGTATGCAAACATCAAAATAATTCTTTATTTAAAATATAAAAATAATGCATCTCGGACGGGAATGATGGAGACCTCCAAACTCACGCCATACCACAGCATAACACCAGAAATTTTTATCTTTGAGAACTCCAACATAAGTCCCAACTATAGCCCAAGTGAGCCTAGACAAATAGCGGCCAAGCACTCACATCATTGGATAGGTGAACCAAGGCGATGGTGCAAAGCATTCATGTATCGTAATGCATAAAGGTCATCATGCCCATTTATTGAGCCGAGGCGATGGTGCCACGCACTCTTGTGAGCTGGGGCTAACTCGGCCCAGCACTCACACATCATGATGCCATCCCAACCCCAGCTTCTTATGTCTCCAAGCTAAGCAAAGTCGGCCTATGGGCAAACTGACCTGTCGTATCCAACCTACTTTGAAATATATATACATATATACATATAATTATACATGCGCACGAAATAACCATCCTGAGAACCGGTGAACGAGGCCAAAAGGGCACGAACAGAGTCGTGAGAATCATATGCATAAAAACTAGTTTCAAAAACT